>ADNK01000771.1:0-41657 GCA_000320545.1 Bigelowiella natans CCMP2755 | reverse complement strand
CCCCCCCCCCCCCTTTCGCCAGAGTCCTCCCGCCTATTCCATCGTTATGAAATAGGCACATGTCTTTACTATATTCGATTATTTGTTGTGTGTGCTTTGTTCTTCGTGCTGCGATCATGAATGCTGCTGTCTAACCGCCCTCTTCTTCTTCTTTCTTCTCTCTTTCTTTTGATGCATCTCAGATATTGCAAGGCGCTGAGCTGCCATGGCGTACCCTGTACGTTCTTCTCGCTAGATGAGGCACACAACCCGCAGGACGTGAACCTTGTTCTCTACTTCCACGGAGGGGCCTACTGCATTGGTACTGTGTGTATATTATGCACATGTTTATCTATAGATGCGTGTCGTCGAGTATGAGGCGATCAGTATAATACACAGCTAGCATTTCGTTACTGCATTATTGTAATGACAATGATTAGGAAGCAACCTCCTCCTCCGCTTAATCATCATCATCATCATCATCATCATCATCATCAGTGTCGTCGTCGTAACTATTCAAGGTAATGCAGAGATGTACCTACCGCAGTTCTATAAGTTGTGCCTCGAAATGCGCAAGCACCGCCCAGACGTACCCTTCGGCATCCTCTCGGTAGTAGTAGTAGTAGTAGTAGTCGCTGTCATGGGAGGAGAGATGAGGATCATGAAGAAAAAGAAGAAGAATAGGGGGGAGGAGGAGGGAGGACAGATCACACTTCATGCACCTGTCCTTCTGGAAAATCATCATAATTTTGAATGCGACGGCGATGGAAATGGATGATGTTTGTGCGCCCCCCTCCCTTTCTTATCATGTCCTTTGCGTTTTCTCTTCTTTATTTTCCTCCTCCTCCTCTAAAAGGTTGAGTATAGTCTCGCTCCTGAATACAAGTTTCCTGTAGCGCTGAACCAGGTAATTTGTTGCTGGAACTGCTGCTGCTGCTACTAATATTACTATTACTACTTGCAAATGATGAATAGCATAATATGATATACAGCTGAGAAAGGGATGATGATGATGGTGATGATGCTGACGAACAACAGCCTTTACATCTCGCACATTTATGATGTACTTGGATCTAATAAAGCCGTGTATGAATATGCTTGCTTGTATTTGTGTATGTGTGTGTGTGTGTGTGTGTGTGTGTGTGGTGGTGTTGTGGCTGGTCTTCGATTATTCGGTAATGCGAAACTAAAGGCTCTGGAAGTCTACAAATGGGCGTTGTTTCACTGCTCACGTAGCATCGTCCTTGCAGGAGACTCAGCCGGGGGTAGTAGTAGGAGCGGCAGTGGTAGCAGTAGGAAATATGATGGAGGAGGAGTAGTAGTAGGAGTAACGTAACATTGAACTTATTCTTCTTCTCAAACTGCTACTACTACTACCTGTCGTGTTCTAAGCGCACAAACACACACACACACACAAGTGTACTATATAATATATATATATATATATATATATATGCAGGAGGGCTGTCGGTTGCAGTTCTACTCCGTGCGCAAGAAGAAAGCTTAAGATCTGCAGATGGGTTGATCCTGATCTCTCCCTGGGTTGATCCTTCCGGAGAAAGGTTCATGCAGTACCAGTAGTAGTATGTTGTTGTCGTCGTCATTTGCCGTTTGAGTACTGCCGCGGTGCTAGAAGCCTCCTTAGCACAGTAGCAAGCATTTAGCCGTGATCGCAGATTCATGGTAAGCATGCACGCCTACACACACAGATAATCAATATCCGTGTGTGCGAGAGAGAGAAAGAGGAGGGAGAGAGGGAGAGAGAGAGAGAGAGAGAGAGAGAGAGAGAGAATTGATGTAACTCGAAGGCGAATGCCAGATCATCATCATCATCATCATCATCATCATCCTTTTGTTCGTACTGCTAGCCTCCCCAGTGCACACCTGGAAAGTACGAAATATGCGGATTTTCTCAGAAAACAAGGTAGCTGCGGCAGCAGCATCCTCATCACCATTCACCTAGTTAGGCTGCCGACAACCCCATCAAAGTAGTAAGTCTCGATTTACAGCTCTCCCCGCCATCATCATGCTTGTCACCAAGGACAACATTAGGGGTTGCATATGATGATGCACTTGTAGACGTGTACGTGTACGCGCGCGCGCGCGCGTGTGTGTGTGTTTTCTGTGCGTTTTCTCCGTTTCTATGCGAGAGAAAGGCCCCCCCCCCCCAATCCTAACGTAATCCCTTATGAACTGTTATATATCGATATCGCACCGTTGTCATCTTATTATTTATCACCTCATCTCTCTGTTGTTCTCAGAATTGGCTGAAATGAGTCGAAGCTACGTCTACGGCAGCCGTGAGAGAGAAGAAGAGGGGGAGGAGAAAAACTGTGAGCAGACGAAGGGACCTGAAACATATGAGGGGGAGGTGGGGGAGAACAAGTATAGCAGAAGTGATGATCATCAGAATAGTAGCAGCAGCACCACTAGTAGCAATGGAATCAACAGCAGCAGCAGCAGCAGCAGCAGCAGTAGCAGTCGGTTCTCCGTCTCACATCCGCTTGTATCAGTGATGCGAGCAAACACACAACAGCTTAGCCGACTACCAAAGACACTCGTATTCTCCGGAGGGCGTGAGATACTGAGTCCCCAGATTAAGATGTTTGTGAAAAGGTGGTGGCAGTATCATTATTAACATAATCATACTGATAATAATAACAATAATATGGATGATGTCGGAATGTGATAATAACAATAATATGGATGATGTCGGAATGTGGTGGGAGAACATCGGTGTTGAACTGCATAGAACAGTTGTTGTCGTTATTCTAGTTGTTTATTGTTGTTGCCCTCCTTCTCGTCGTGCTATCTGTATTTTTCACTATCAGGCTCAAGCCGGATATGTGTACCCATGTGGAGGATACCAGGTGTGTGTACAAATTTAAAAAAATATGTGTATATTCGCACACATATTGTGTGTGTGTGTGTGTGTGTGTGTGTGTGTGAGCGGGTGTATGCTCCTGTGTAAAATCAATCAATTTGCTGCATGTGAGCGGATCCTAATAGAGCGGGAAATACCATCTCATGCATGTATGTGATGTACGTTCCTAGAGCAATGCACATCTGGGCTTCAGGATGGCCACTGCTTGCAAAAGAAGGCGCCGAAGGGACGGCAAAGATGCGGAACTTCATAAGCAACCTTGTATGAAGCTAAACTATATCGTTCTATTTGATTGATTGCCTTGTTTCTCTTGACATGTGATCATTATTACTTGGTTGGATGTCGATTTCATGCGTCGATGCATATTAGCTAGCTCATTGGGGCACCTTGTTATCCAGAAACATAAGCGTTCTCTTTTTTACTGGAGAGAATTTCAGGCATATATATTCTTCCATTTCGTCTACTAATTGCGCGCAGCTAATTTAGCGCATGTATGAAGTTAATGAAAAAATTATATATAATTCACACACACGCACCGTACATATTTCACTTCTCGATGCGATCGCGCAGGATGTGCGCAATTTGTGCATCTAGCCTTTCTAGATTTTGTACATGTAATGTGATAATTAACCATATTTAGTGAGTATAGGCCCTACTCAGACTATAAGAAGATATCTTATTGGTGCGCCCTACAGTTATTATTGTTCCATGACTGGCAGCAACACGTGCATTGCTAGAGGTTGTGCTTACTTGTATCGTTCAAGTGATGTTTGCAGTACGTTCATTCTGTCCTATCCGATATTTCACCTTGCCTGCCACTAAGCAGTTATCCATGCGCACGGCGTGCGGGTGAAGCCACAATATGTAGAGCAAAGATATTACAGCAACGGCTGAGTGCCACCCTGGACAGTAATGATTTAACTTTTTTTTTCTATCGTCGTCGTCGTCATCATCTAGGCTTTCTTCTTCCTTTCAAAATAAGCCTATAGGCACTGTCTACAAGGGATGAGATCTCGTCTAAACAATGTCTAATGAGCATTGCAGCGGCACACACAGGCCATTGGCTATATCGTACGTATACTCTCATCGGCTGCCCAAGAACATCATGGAAACCCTATAAATATGTGAGTGTGCGTGCGTGTGTGTGTGTGCGCTTCTTTGATGCAAAATGGAAGAAGAGGAAGAGAGAGAGGAAGAGAGGAGAATGAAGAGAGGAGAATGAAGGGAGCGCTAGAACCATGTTCAACGTATTAATCCCGTGCATATCGCAGCATCTCGTATGGCATCAGGAGCACTTATTAGTAATAGGAATCATGGAAAGCAAAGGCATGCATTTTGTGCGTGCGCTCGATATATCTGATGGTTGTTGATTTGGGGCGGGTGGGTTGTGCGACCATTTTGTGACACAATATTGGCGCTGAGGTGGTATCGTCCGCCTTTTTGTGAAAGAAGAGAAGAGAAGAAAGAGGGACAGCGGGGGAGGGGATCAATACGCACACAAGAACAAGATCTTACGGGCAGCAGCAAGAGTAATATGTAACAGCAGCAGCAAAGAAGATGCCAGCACCTGGACAACAATCGCCTTCGCCCCCTCCTCTATGGCCTCCTCAATCCGCGCTTTGGTCAGTGATGAGTAGATTCCTTTTAAAAAGCCAGAGTCCGGATCATGATGATGATGATGATGATGATGATGATGATGACGAAGGCGGAGGAGGAGAAGAAAGTGAAGATTCATCCCATCACCGCTAACAGCTTCTTCCCCTCCCTCCTCTATTCTTCTTCTTCTTCTTCTTCTTGTTCTCCAAGCTGCAAACATGAATAATACGTGCTGCAGCAGCCACCACCATCACCTCTATGACGATATCGATAGTCCGTGATTGCGGTTGCAAGCACGAATATCTCACTGCTGTACCGAATCATGGCCCCAGAAGCAACCTGGTGGGTGGATAGGCGGATGGGTGGATGGGTGGATAGGTGTGGGTTGCGATGATTATGATGAATTTAACAGTGCTGTCTAGCGAGAGAAGAGAGGTGGAGGAGGGTCTCTCTCTCTCTCTCTCTCTCTCTCTCTCTCTCTCTCACACACACACACACACACGCACACATATACACACACAGCGACACAGAGACTCTTATGAGATATTGGTTATTGTCACTGTCGGTACTACTACTACTACTACTACTACTACTACAACAACGCACGCACAATGTCAGCTGTATCCCTATCTTCCGCTACGTACGACTCATAAAAGGGTCGGTTCTCTGTGCACTGCATCCACGTCACAACGTCCTCGCCGGGTACAATCTCCGTTCGCCAAAGCCTCCGTACCTTCTCTTCGTCGGAAGCAATAGCCTAAGTTATTATCATTATTAGACACGTGCTCATAAACTGCTGCTGGTGTGTAGCATTTGTGCCGAGGAGAAGGGGGAAAGGGGGGGGGGGGAGGAAGCTAAGACAGTAGTCACCTTTCTAATTATGTACTGCTGTTCTCTCAGCTGCATGCTAGATGATCTTTCCTGCCCCCCCTTTGACGATGATGATGCACAACACTGCATTTGAGCAGGAGATGAAGAAAGAGGACGCCGTCGCTGCCGCCGAGCAGCAGTGTTGTTGCTTGCATCATCACCTTGTACTTCTCCACCCTCTTCAGCCCCCTCCACATTCCCTTGCTCCTCTTCCTCTCCGTCCTCTAGTTGACCTATGCTGCTGCTACTGCTGCTACTGCTGCTACTATTGCTGTTGTCGACGTTATTGAGGGGTGGTTGCAGGATTTTTGCCAAACCCCATTGTGAAGCTGCCAGCTCGAAGCCTGCAAACAGGGTTGATTCGATATCAAGAGAAGGAAAGCAATCGTAGCGCTGCTTTGTTATGTTTCAACGATGCGAAGAAATATCTTTGATGGTTTATCTCAAAAGCAAAAAACAAATGTGGAGGAGGAGGAGGAGGAGGAGGAGGAGGAGGAGCAGGAAGGCAGTAGTGGTCGGCAGGTGTTTACTCACACCCAACAACATGCCGTTATTAGTTTGCTTCGTGTCGTTGTTCGACATTATTCACTCCTTCATTTTTGTTCTCCTTCGTTACTCATCTTGCTGATCATCCGTGGTCGCTTTTTCTATTACCAGCGTTTTTGAGCTCTTCCTCAAGATTTGCTGGAGAAAAGCCTTCCGTGACAATGCAGGTGGCGATGCCATTCCTGCCCGCCATCGTCCGAACCTCCTCGACTGCAGACTGGTACATGATGAACCAATTTATGTGTTGACTCATGTTGTGTAAGTCCCTTCCCGTCACCGCCAACCCTGTCTTGAGGAAGGATCATTTCTTCTTCGCTCTCTCGTCGATCTTCCTACTCGGTTGTCTTCTACTATCTATCACCCTTGCTACCTTAATATCAGCTTCTGCAACGTGTTCCATATCAACCTTTGCGGATATAGTAGTGGTAGTAGTAGTGGTAGTAGTGCAATATAAGTAGCTATGATGCGTCGAAAAAGCAGGAGCTATTGGATAATATATCGGAGTAAAAAAGAACAGAGAAACAACTAACTTTGATCTACTCGGATTGGTTCCTCAAGTGATTGGGGTGAAATCGGCATGTGTTGGAAAGAAGAGGAAGAAAGAAAAATTATGTAATCACTGATATTCGTTCTTCTCCTACTCCAATGAAAGGATGGGCGACCTTAATCACGTTGAAGTTCAGGAACGACGGGGCTGTAGCTTTGCTTCGATTTCGCATCTGATTCTGCCCCCCCTCTTTTTGATTGTTGTTTACGGTGTCGCCCAGGTCGAAATCGAACGGACGGCCGAGAACAACTGGCTGCATTTAGTAGTAACACATAATTTTTACTATCGACCACCAGAGATATCCAATCACTATCAGCAGCATCAGCAGCATATGAGAAAATAGTGCATGCTCTACCATTTACATGTTAGCTTATGTATTGTGCACTACTGGCTGCCATTACCACCAAATTGCTAGTGGAAAATACACCTGCGATAGGGTTATTACATTAAGATTTGGCAGGGAGACATATAAATAGCTATTACATTAAGATTTGGTAGGGAGACATATAAATAATAGCACTGAGGTAGGTATGGTAGCTTCTAAACACGAACGCATCGCAATTTAACTAAGAATTTCATCGTACCCCTCAACCCACGGATGGAAGATTGGAGGTTCATTAAGGGACCAACAGGTTGTCGAACGCCTGACAAGGTAGCGGCAACGATACAAAGATAAGGCGGTGAAGCTTTAAGATCCACGCGCGAATGTATGTTCATGCTGCTCAACGTGCACTGGTGAGCAGTACCCCAAATGTCCAGCATCGAGTCAACAACTGCAGATTGGAGTGAGGCGAGGAGATCCTCGTCTCCACCACACTCCTGCTTCGTCAAAGCTGGTACTTTAGTAGTCCCCGAGCTTAGGAGGGTTGTAGGGGTCACCGACCTCAGCACGTCTTTTTGGCGCTCCAACTTCCCTGCGGAAAAACGAAATTTGGCAAATGTGCTAGAACGCTTGTGTGCATCAACATGCCCCGGAAAGTGTTGTTATTGTTAATATATGACCAGCTCTCCGCCCCCCATCAGAGAATGCCCTTCGGAAAAGACGGCCCATTCTTCTGTACTGATCCGATGAACGGTGCTCAAAAGCAGCCCGAAGTTGGTCTGGATTTTGTCCCTGCGACAACTCAGTCGAACGACTTTCCTAAATGGATTTTGTCCCTGCGACGAAAAGCTTCACGAAAAATCATACGCAGGACAATTTTATAAAATTTTCCAATCCAAAGTACATAGATCTAGATCTAAGACGATGATCATGTAGCAAACGGCTAGAAGAGAAAAGTCTTGCTATGTTTCAAGAACGACAAGAAATAAGCTGTCATATTTTTAAAAATCGGCACCTGTTTCCGCAACGACCTACATGATCATCGTCCTTGCGACATGCGGGTCTAGATGCTTCATTTCACATCCCAAGAATGTGGCTCTCCAAAGAGTACAAACCAGAGGGTGGGCTCATTTGGCACCAAGTTTGGATCTTCAAAGGTGGCAAGAATTCTGGAGAAAAATGGACATCGAAGATGAGAAACACGAAGCTGGATGCAAAGAATTCACATGCCTAGGTGCAACATGGATGCTTGACTGAGCTCTAGAAGCAGTTGTGTTCAAAGAACTGCATTCTGTAACTCTACCTGACACAGAAACACTTTTTTCTAGTCTCCGGTTCACAGTGAACAACACATGCACTACATGTGTGACATGCACTCTGTTCTTGCTTGCAATTGTCATGCGCATCTCCCCTTGCGGACATGCTCATGGTGGCACTTGCTAGCTTGATTCATGACAATCTTCAAGACGCAAAATTGCATTGAGTTACCATTGCTGTGCACGCAGTGTGTCAATGCCGTCATCATCGCCTTGTTGCAGTGATGTGCTCACAACTCGAACAAGCGTAGCAAAATAGACACAGTAATTAGCCAGACAGCAAGCTGCGCCGTCTGTCGTCATGCGTATCGGTAGCTGCACTGCTAGAGTGTGGATGTGAGCTCTGCTATACGGATGCGTCGTCATGCGCATCGGTAGCTGCAGTGTGGATGTGCATGCGTGCGTGTCTAGAACTGCATGTAAACGTGCGGATTAAATGCATTTATCATGCCGTATAGTCACAGTTGATGTCGTCGTTGCTGCGGGTTGCTGGCCAGGAACGTCCTCGACGTGCGGCGAAGGCTGCAGTCTTCTTCCTTCTGCTCGTAGGTTCATTAGCAGCAGGAAGGCATTTCACCCACGTGAAGAAGATGTGGCCTACCCCTGCCTGCCAGCTTGTTGGATAGTGATGTCCCTTGTTAATTTCTATAATATTAACAAATAGTGTGAGTAATAACATCATTGTATCATCACACCGTCATCTTTCTTTCATCTACACCACAGCCGCTACTACTAACACCCATATATCGGTATCGCTATCATAGAGCTGCACATCGCTTCATGCGGAAATAATACTCACCAACAAAGGGGAAAAAGCTGAGAGGCCACTTGCGGCGGATGTTCTCGTAGCTAAGTACACGAGCCCCCAGTGGTAGCGACATTAGCACGCGCCCAAGGGCAACAGGCATGTCCAGGAACGCGACGTCCATGATCACCACTGTTGGTTCAACTTCCGCTATCTTTGCAGCCAAGCATCCTACGTCCTGGCAGTGGAATTCCAGACATCTTTGGGAGAGGTCAAAATCCTTCTTTGTCTTCCCGCTCCTCTGCTTTTTCTTGTTCTTTTTCATAATCTTCTCCTTGCTTCGTTTGGACGTTGGCTGCCGATACTGAGGGAGATGTTGCTGGGGAAGTGATTTACTCTCGTGGTTTTCTTCCTCCTCATCGTACTGATCCTTTTTCTCCGAGGCCATGAGAGCTCCAATCTTAAGCTCCTCATCATGTACATAATAAGGATCATCGTCCTCATCGTCGTTGTTTATAGTAACAAGGTCGAGCGTCTTGAGGACACGATTATCATGAGAATGTAAAAGGTCTGTATCTCTGCGTATGGAATGGGAAAAAAAGACATAACGCATTAAACAAGGAAAGTGTGAAGACATATGAGTACAAGGTAGACAACCGAATGAGTCAGATGTGGATTCGGACTCAATCAAGCACATTTGCATTTACACACATCTTGCAGAGAATTCTCTTCGTCTTCTGCTTCTCCAGGATCTTTGCGTACCGCCCGAGTGCTGTTCTGCACAGCCGAAAGCGGTCGCGGCTTATTTCGATTCCAATCACTGCATATTAAAATGGAGCAACACAGGCGCACGAATATTGGTTACTATAGTCAAACATTTTACTTTTTTCTCCCAACTCTCCCCCCCCCCTCCTCTCTCTCTCTCTTTCTCTATCTCTCTCTCTCTTTCTCTCTCTCTTTCTCTCTCTCTTTCTCTCTCTCTTTCTCTCTCACTTTCACTTGCACACACACACACACACACATACACACACACACAACAAAATACATTTATGTGATAATACAAACACTAGTTATGATATGAGTAGTGGAAGAGAATGTGAGGATACGGACCATGTTTGAGGTTCGGGAACTGCTCGAAGCACTGGATGGCAAGCTTTCCAGCTCCACAACCTATGTCGACCATGGCCGTTGCCTGTCTTGCATTCATGTGAAAGCTATCCATCATGACTTCTACGCCTACAATCAAGAGAAGAAGAGGAGGAGGAAGAAGAAGAAGAAGCAATGAAGCAACGAACTTGTAATTTATTATCTGGTTATTTTGTAACGAAATCACACACACAACACACAGATACACACACACCACATACCGTAGGGGCTAATCTCCCCGTATGTAAGCTGGGTTCCTGCCCTACTTGCTGCAGTTCGGTCTACTTCCCGAGCTCGTCTGCATAGGTTGCATTGTTACAACCGGGAATCAATCAAATATCGTATTGCATGAGACATGGAAGGTGATGGATACATCATGAGAAAGTGAAACACATATCTTTTGGTCATATTATCGAAGTATTTACTTGTCGGCCGGCTCCACACAGCTGTATACTTCCTCCAATAAACTGATGCAGCGTACAATCTCTTCGTACCTAGCAGCAGAATTTCAACAATACAGTAGTTAATCATTGTGAACTGGACAGCAGGGCTGTGTGTTTCTTTCTCAGGTGCACAAGGTCCCAGGGATGTTTTTCGATACCTCTCCCTGCGCTCCGAGTTACCCTTCTGGTCTTCACTATCGTTATGTTGTTGATAGACGTAGTGCTGCAGTGGCGTAGTCATAGACGGAGTGGAGGAGGAGGAAGAAGAGAAACAAGACCGCTGTTGACCATTTGTTTTTAGGAAGTCCCTTAGCTTCACTACGTTAACTTCGTCTCCATCAACATCCAATGGGGTAATGTTTTTCTCGTCTCTGTATGTTGATTGGAAAGAGCAGCATATGATGATAGAGGATAAAAACAAAGGAATTTGATTCTGAATTCTACAGTAAAATTTCGCTATTCGAATCAATGGCTGCCTACCTTTTCGTTCTGGGGAGAGGAGGGGGGACCCCGCTAGGGCGATAGACCTTCATATTTGTGGTCTCGATCCTATCGTCGTCTACTTTATTGCTGGAGCAGGCTCCCATCGCTGCAATCGTGTAAGTGTGCTTGTGTTCAAGGAATATCGTCGCCACGGGTGTCTGTCACCTGGTCGGAGCAGTGCCGCAGCCCGTTGATGTGTTCCGAACACTGCACAAAGGGGAGTTTGTTGCTAAGATGTGTCGTACGATGTGATTCGGACACAAATCGCCCTGTAAAATCTCAGCCGTCTGTGTTGAATTTCCATCGGAAGTGTTCTTCGTTTGTTCTGTGCACGATACAAGCATGACTTTTTTTATTTCGATCTCACCTGCTGCTGCCTCTTCATAATTGTCGCAGGGCGCTTGTTAGCCTTCGTTTTCTAATTACAGCAATAACCAACGCTGTTTGCTTATACTCCTTTGATAAATACTGTCTTGGGTTGGCCGGTTTTAATTCGAGTTGGCTCTCCTTGCACTAGGATTGTTATTAAAGACATGGATTCTGCTATGTCTCAAAACCCAAAAGCGGCCCAATGCAGCACATGGAATCAGAACAATCAATGTATTATGCAAACACCGGTGTGTTTTCTCGATTTTATTCCGGATATCGAACGAAGGCCATGACGGCAGCAGAAAATCGTATGCGTTCCCGTAAACAGCTGAAGCTCCTGCACGGCTACCGATCCAGAGCATCTTCGACTTCCAGAATATTTCGAACAGGAAGAATTCTGCCGAGGATTTATACCAACAAGCAGACGGACAAAGCAAATATCCCATGAAAATGGAAGGCGTTCATGAGTTGGCATCGGAGCTAATAGAACTGACTCACTCGCCGTCTTCTTCCTTCCCCCCTATCCGTACTTATATCGAGCAGCCACGCACGCAGGTCTTTCCCGGCCAATAGTAACCCAATCACTGTTCCTTTGAGCTCTCCTCTCTCTCTTTATCGCCTTTGTAGGCAACTATGGAAGTAAAAATCGAGCCATTAGAAGAGAAAAAGTTCCAGATGCAAGAGAAGGAAGAGATAGGGGAGAAGAAGGTGCTTCTAATTCATTCGTGCTTCGTATCTCGCCTGCTATCAACTCATATAATGTATGCATCTTTAAGGAACCGAAGAAGGGATTAGCCGACATGATGTCCACCACCCGCCGTGCTGGGGAGGATCCCCTCGAAGTAGTATTTCTTCCTTTCTGTCCCCAACAAGTGTTATTATTTTGGCAGGAATTATTTTGCATTTGTTTAGAAACTATACTTCACGAAGCTCAGTCATATCACTTCTCTACTCACCACTCCCTTCTTAAATGATTCATGTTTAACATGCAATAGAGCGAGCCAATGTGCTGCTACAGGGATAAGGTTACTGGCGTTCTGAGCTATCAAGGGCTATCGTGCAAACAATGGGGTGTATTTTAACGATGCTAGCAACTGTTTTCAGCTGTTCACTCATTGTAAATCTTCTCTCTCTCTCTCTCTCTCTCTCTCTCTCTCTCTCTTTCTCTCTCTCTCCCTGCTTGTGTACTCATACGTATTTTTACGACGAGTAAGCTGATATGAGCAATGACCGTTAGGTGCAGTAACTGCAGTGTTTATCGTCGCCTATATTCTCCTTGCTCTATCCTGGGCAGCTCTTTTCGCTGCACAGGCTGTGGGTCAGACGGAAACACTTATTGTATACGCAATTGTCTTCGTGGCGTTTGTAACCTTCCTCACAATCGTCGTCGTCATTGGCGAATGTAATTAGAGAGACCTTCCTACTCCCCACTCACATTCTCTTCCTTTCCTTAACTGGGCTTCAGTTGCAAGAGAGGCATTTCTACGAGTTTAGTGCTCATTTGTTCTCACTCCAATTTACTACTTGCAGGCAACCGTGCAAAGGAAAGTCTTCATGTTGCCGGTGCGAAAGAGCTTAATGAAGTTCATGGGGAAATCAAGGCCAGCGTTCCAACTAAGTAGTTGAGGAGCAAGTGTCAAACATGGTTTTAGTAGCTTTGAATGTAGTAATCCTTTGCAGGTGTCTGATTTCTTCGCGCCATACTTTCTGTATTCAAATATTGCAACATGCATAGCACCGAACAATAGCAAAAGGCCATCGGGATCATGCAACTTTGCCTTCGAATCATGCTGCTAATGCACGTCCGGGCCACGGAGTTGGAACGCCAACATATTGGCATGCAGAAGCAAGATTGCACTTAACATAGTTTCATCAGCATGTGTTCATAATGCATGTTTGTCTTACTACTACAGCATTACACACACACGCATGAATTACTTGCATTGGGGATCGAGCCTCATGCGGCTAGCTTCTAACTTGCACGCACGTTGTGAGTGTACTGCGACACATGAAATGTATCACTATCAACAGCGTTGATTCTGTCAGGCGACAGCTAGTGCGTGCAGAGTATTAGTACTTTGACGACAGCTCTAGAGAGCCTCGCATGCACATTTGGTACCACGTACTGCCCAATGATTGACAGCCAACGTGTCCCCGCCTCGAGAGCACACGCGAGCAAATGATGTTACGCACGAGCGCCAAGATTCATTTACATGTGCAGCGATTTGACAATCAAAAAATGGACTGAACACAAATGCTGTGAGCTAGTGAGTGCAAGTATTTCGGTTAAACAGCGAAATGACATGCACACTGTGCAGGCCTAATTCAATCCAATGCTGAGCAGATGAGCATACGCAATCCACTTTTGGCCACGGTTTTTAGCATGATGATGTTAGTACTGTGAAGAGCAACGGCCTTGAAGTCTTGTCGTCATCCTAAATTGTACTGCCTGGATTCTCCCTCTAATTTTTTCCTCACCCAAACTAGACTTTTACAACATTGCTGCCTCACGCGAACTCGGTTTTCCAAGCTTGCGGAGCAATCTTAGAGAGCGCGTCAAAAACCTATGAAGATGAATGACTAGTCAAGAAAAGAAAAACGCCTAGATCCATGTCAAACAGATTGAGAAGAGCGAGCGAGCGAGAGAGAGAGAGAGAGAGAGAGAGAGAGAGAAGGTGAGCTGGAAGGTTTTGCGACAAGTTCTTTTGCAACCTCGTTCTGAGACTTCTCATCGAGGCAAATCGCCCACCTGTAAAAACGCACAAGAACAGTAAAGGCGTAAGGTCAGGAAGGTATAAATCAAGATGGTGATGGTTCTCCTGCTGCTACTGATGTTATTTAAGAAATGATGAAAAAGTTCCCAGCAGTAAACCGCAAGATGACCGCACCAACCTAACAACGATGACAACTGCAAACACTGAAAATACTACAACTATCAATCCTACATGAGCCCTCCACGCCCTGTCCCGGCCATTTTTGCCCCGGTGGCGCCAGCCTATCATTTTAGTGGAAGATTTTAAATAACTTTGACAACACACTGACATACGATGGTGACGACACCAAGGAAGAAGAAAACGACGGTTGTGATGATGGCGAGATACAACAATAAAAAATGGATGACGTGGAAGGGTGCGATCAAAATATCGGTCAATATGATAAGGTGGAAAGATATGGTGACAGGTAAGTGTGGGAGGTTCTTTCGATATAACTATTACAGGGTCATCTTCTTCGCACGTCTCATCTTCTGACCTTTTTGGCGGCATCGACGAGGTCGTCAAGTTCCTTGCAGCTCACCTAATATCATCCCCAACACACTTCAACTCTTTTTTATCGCTATCTCTTCTACCATTCTTACTATTACTACCCCACCACTACTCCTTCCACAAACATTTCTACTATTTTCACCACAAACACCAACCGTAAGCTGCTGCAGAAGCTTGTGGTTTTCATCTGCGAGCTCTCCAACCTTCTTCCAGTCGCCTAGAAAAGGGGGGGGGTTGGCGATGAGTAACTTCGTGTGGGAGGAGAAGGGATAATAGGGGGACGAAGATGATGAGGTTAAGCTATTGTTACTCCTCACCTCGAAATAATGAAAAACATAACGTCACCACCTCATCTTCCTTTGGCTATGGGAATTACTCTACTAGTAGTTCAACTACTACTTCTAGTCCTATTTCATACAGCACGTTGAACACTACTCGGCTTGCATGACCACCCACCTTGCTCCAGAGCCTTGTCAGCCTCCTCGTACACCTTTTTGTACTGTACCAACAGCTTGTCAAACCTGTAGATACAGATAGATGGATGATACATAGACGGACAGATAAAACGCAATGCGAAGTGTATCAGGAGGAGAAGGAGGAGGAGGAGAGCGGCGATACTACTCGACAGAAGGAACGCTAGTAATAAATAATTTGGTGGACATCTCGATGCTATCGTCGCTGAAACGTTATGGCAAGTAAAGAGTTCCCCTCCTCCTCCTCCTCCTCCTCCTTCTCGGTACACACCATTCAGGGTCAGCCTCTTTCTTTTTCCTTACGTCGCCCACAACTTTCGTAGTTGATGAGGTGATGCCGGTTGAAGCGTACACGATGCGGCAAGGAGAAGGCAACCTGATGATATTTTCTTCGTGTCACTTCTTTGGGAGACAAGTAATATCTTGACGCAAGTAGCACAGACCAGCTTACAAAACAAGGAAATATATATATATATATATATATATATATATGTACATATATGCAACAAAGCACCGAAGAAATAGAGAAAAATACAGCGAACCGGAAGAAACATAAGTCAAAGCAACCAGCTGGCACGTACGACGATGACAAACATGCATATAAATCATGAATATTCCGCATGTGTATTATTACTGACTTTTTGATTTCGAATTTAGGATCTCCGTCCTGATTTACGGCCGAATGGAAGCACATTGCAAATATTGAATAAAGAGAACAAAAAAGACTTCGTCAGGTGGAAAGTATGACAATGGTAGCATTTACGAGAAGCAGGAAGGGTCGGTACCACGCTCAGGAGACGATGATTACAGAATGGATGAGAAAAAACATTCTTCTTTTAATAGTTAGAGAATTGAGTGGCCAGACTATGCCTTTGACACTGACTCCCTCCCCCTATTTCTTACACGTATCAGGGTAACGGACCGTGCGACAGAAGCTAAGAACCCCTCCATATGTGGCAGCGGTGTTGTCGATGCCGGAAGGAGTGCCGTGGTAGCCCTACTCAGCAAACAAAAACGAGTAGACGAAACACACTTTAGCAATCATGCTGCTACATGTCACATGAAGTTGTCACGTTCCCATCCCAGTAGAACTAGAAGATGTACTACTATTACTAATACCTTCTCGCCCTCATAGCCTGCACGATTGATTTCTTCCTCTGTCAGCTCCATGCCTGTCATCGCCAAAATATTGAATGGAATATGAAAATAGGAACATCGCATGAACTTGGTATCAAATGCACGAAAGTCTTTAATAGAATTGTTTCCTCAAGCACACATAGTACATATGTATGCCAGGTTATGTGTGTGTATGTTTGTGCGTGTGTTTGTGTGTGTGGTGCAACCAAGCGCATCAGCCAGGGCACGAGACAACGACACAGCATTGCTCGCAGACGCTCCAATTCCAGATACCGCGCACAAATCTCCGCCCAAGGTGATCTGGTTCACGTGATGATTCCATGTCAATTTGGAAATGATTTATTCTTGGATTTGGGTTTCTCAAGCGCTTTGCAAAGCGATAAGTATTTAATTAGAGGTACGGCAGGGAAGCACACCTTCACTCCTCGCTTCTCGTGGTCAACCTTGAAGTGCTTAAGAACCAGTTTGGTTGCCTGAGAGAGAGAGAGCGAGGGAGAGAGAATAAATTAGATATGCCGAAAGGTTTCCTTTTTTCTCATTCCAAAGAGATAGAAGTTTGACACCAACAAGGTTGTTATCGGAGACAAGAACCTCAATCATTTCATCACGTTTCTTGCGCTTGTATCCGGGGACTGCTGGGCGATTGTCCTCAATCTAGAATATGAAGAAAATACTTGAGGTAATATCGTAGCCACGCCACCTAGCACACACACACACACCCCTTCTTTTATCCTCCTCGATGGAGATACAGCAGCTGGCGTGGAAGATATCATCCGAATAAAATTAATATTATCGTAAATGGATTACCAGTAGCCCACTTGACCAGGCCCCATCTTCAGATTCGGTTGTCTTAGAAGATAGCTGGAAACAGAAATATAAAAAATGTAAAATCTATTAGTACACCGACACTTGAAGCTGCAACTAACATTCCTCACCTCCACTTTGCATTCAGTGGCTGCCTTGACGGCTGCAACCAGAGCAGGCACCTGTAGTGACGAATGTGTTAGCGAGTATGCAGAGGTATACCTCTGATTTGCGCACCTTGTAAACAACGAAGTGCTCTCCAAATAGGATGAGCTTTCCGAATCCGATATTCTTCGATGACTTTTTTTCTTCTCCCATTTTTTGACTATTTTATACAACACACAACTTGTTAAATGCAACTTGTGCGGTACGCGTCGGGGCTACGATACGTCAGAAGCAGAATCACAACCAGAGGTAAGGGGATGGAGTGACGTGCTTGATGCTCCTTGGATATGTTTCTTCGCATAAAATACAAGATACTAATGCACTGCGACATGGTAATATCTCCGCTTACTGTATAAACCCAACTCGATCTCACAGCGCGGAATCAATACGTGGGACGACGCAAGAATCCTTAGGATACGAAGATGTAGCTGTGGCTTCGAGTCTCTCTGGAGATGAGGAAAATATTTGTCGAAAAAATACACGACAAGGATCCACAAGAGCACGATCCATTTTTGGATTGAAAAACGACAATGACTCTATTATCATGCTAAATTTTAGTCAGAATTCTTTGTCAATATGTAATACCGCTATTGCCGTTTTCATTTTATCATTAAATTGGAGGATTTTTTGTAATTGCCCCCTAATATCCGGTAGTTTCAATTTCGGTGTACTTTTGAAGGGTAATTACTCCATTATTTTGACTTCTTGGTGACTTTTCAATCGACGAAATTCAGCCACAAGTTTGGCCGCCTGTCCAATTGTAGGATCAAAAAACTCGGGCCTGATAAAATCTGGTGATTCGCTACATATCATGAATGCGTCATAAATAAATAAGATAATTCAAAACATAAATCCCCTAGATCCTTAGGGACCGATGTATTAAAGTTTAATTTATTTGGAAAAGAACCGGCTCTGAATGGTCTACGACTCCAGAGGTCCGTTTCAAACCACCCAAACCCCTCAGGTATATTTGAATTTATTACTGCGACTAGTAAATGTATCTAATTCTGGATTTTTCCTACGGCGTTTTGTCACTACGCAATCCCGAATCTCGACCGATCGTAGACGTAGACGCGCCAGGAAAGCGATACCCACAATTTATACATTGCAGAACGATGGCGCAGTCACGCTCCCTTCTCCTCTCTATTGCGGTCAATGCCCTTCTTGTAGGCGTCCTTCTGTACTCCGTTGCTGTCAACAGAACACAGGAAGGATCCCTCCAGCTCTCTGCTG
This sequence comes from Bigelowiella natans CCMP2755, assembly GCA_000320545.1. Lineage (NCBI taxonomy): Eukaryota > Cercozoa > Chlorarachniophyceae > Bigelowiella > Bigelowiella natans. Next base: position 23,336 of record ADNK01000771.1, on the reverse strand, counting down.
TCAGGGGAAAGGTGGTGTTTTATTTTATGCATCGGCGCAGCTGTTCACGTGGCCATTATATAACATAAAATAAATGCAGCTCTACCTTAAAAATTTGCCTAAGTACGATTTGAATTCTCAGATCGCTGCTCCTCGTACATCGTTTCAAAACGCTGTAAGCAGGGTTTCGCGAAATCAGCTTCCATCTAGCTCAAGGAAGGCTGTTGCTCAAGCTTTCCTTTCCAACGTAGTCGAATCATTTTTAGATAAATTATGATGGAAAGATGAGGGGTTATAGTTATGCTGTCATGGGTGTGTCCTGACACGTGCATTTTTCTACCGAAGATTTAAATGATGAATGTTTTCTCTCAGCCTGATATGGTTCCTGATATGGGCAAGAGGAAACTTATGAACAACCTCGTTCTTGGTAAGCTTCTTTTCGGTTAACGCGTATGTTTCGTGATGATATCTAGGAGGGCAACTAATGCACGCTGGATGTACGTGCGGTTGTGAGTGTGTGTGTGTGTGAGAGAGAGAAACAGGGAGAAGTTGGTTTTGGCATCCAGACTGCACTGCCCTGCTGCTTTTATCAGTCATCTCATTTTTTTTTGGTTGTTGCAGCTGCCGTTGCTCCTGTTGTTGCATCCGCTGGTGGGTGCTATCTATACTATTTCTACCCTCCACAAACCGGTGGAGGTGGTGGAGCTGTTGGAGCTCTTGACGCTCTTGGAAACCCTGTTTCCGCTGAGTCGTGGTTTAAGGTAAGAAGTCAACCATCTGAATAATCAGAGGAATGAATGTGCACATTGAAAGAATACTCTGTAATTACATGCCATACGTGTTGATTTCAAGCAAAGCAAAACACAAATTTATAAGTTGGACAGTATCAAAACAGGGAATTGACATTTTCATGTAAAATTTGCTCACCACAGTCACACAAGAAGAATGCTCGCGACCTAGTACAGGGAATCAAGGGTGACCCAACCTACCTCATCGTTAATGATGACGGAAGCACCCTCAACTCTTACGGTCTAAACGCTATTTGCACCCACCTTGGATGCGTTGTGCCATGGGATGCAGCATCTAACAAGTTCAAATGCCCTTGCCATGGATCCCAGTACGCTCCTGATGGACACGTAGTCCGTGGACCTGCTCCTCGTCCTCTTCAACTCGCACACGTAGAGGACGATAACGGAAAGATTCTTCTCTCCCCTTGGACCGAGACGGACTTCCGCACCGGCGAAAAGCCATGGTGGGCTTAAGTATTAGCATTTCTGTGCTCGACAGTAGCTATATCCGTTGAGAAACGATGCAGCTTGTCTTGTCATGTTGTGCTTAAGATCTGTAAAGGTTGGTGAAGCTTCTAAGTAGAAAGGAAGCAGGATGTTATCGGCGAATTGTAGAAGGAATAGTCAGGGAGAATGTGTTAATCTCGTACAGCTTGCTTAAATGTGAACATGTACTCGGTGTTTATCTTGAGGAAGAAACGTACATATATCGTATATACATACCATTACGACAGTCGCCTGTATGATAGATACAACGAAGCATACGCATAAGATAGCATAAGATTCTGGTCATGTTTCGGATCGATAGCGACGCGCCGCCAGTTAAAACCTGTCCAGCAGCTCTAATAGAGCTTGTTCTATCTAGCCAGCTATCCGTGTAACAGTGATGAAAAACAATGCACACACACAAAGGATCTAGTTTCGCCTGGTGTGATTCCTGATTGACACTCCGACACATCTAGACATGTCAGATGTGCGCACACACGACTGCTATGTGCTAGCTAGTGTGCCTTGACGCACCTGCACATTTTTCATTTTTTGCATTTTTTGCGCATGCGTTGCATGCATCGATCGATGGATCCATGTAGCTTGTCGTTGTACGCAAGTACATGCTAGCATGCTAGCTAGCTCACATGTCTCATGCATCGCATGTCGTCTACAAGCTGTGACCAATATGCGCTAGCTGTGCAGCACGACGACTCATGCATGCATTCTGGCATTCTAGCAGCAGCATTCCACAGCATCAGCAGTCAATCAACAAAGTTTCTTTGTTCCTTTCTTTCTTTCAATTTTGTAATTTTCCTTCTGGCAAGCTAGCAAGCTGTTTGTTTGGGGTGTGGATGTGTCAGCACCACTCCGATGATCCTTTCAGATCCCCAGTTGCGGAACCACTTCATCCGTTCACTTGTTCACTTGTTCGTTCATTCACGAGACACTTCTTGTTCTTCCTCCTCCTCATCAAACGGCTGCGCATGAACAAGATCCTTTCAACGCCAGTTGTTTGTCCTCGCGTGCTAGCGCGGGCTCATTTCCCTGCAGGTCATCGGTCTGATGTCATTGTTTGAGTGTGCCATGGTCGGCGAATGTGAAACAAACCATCATCGATCTTTCCATTGTTTCCATGGTGGACTTTGTTGATTGAGGAGCACACAAAGGAGGGCGTGGATGAGATTGCATGACAATCCCATCACAAGCCATTGTGATCCCATCCATGGGCATGCATGGCTCTCATTTTAGCTCCGCATTGGTACATTGGAATCACTTCGTTCATTCATTCATTCATGCATGCGCATTCAAATGTGCAAACATGCATGCTGCATGCAATCATTGCAGAACACGTGCTAGCGTGCTGGTAACTGCAGGAAAGCGAATGCATGCGTTAGCATTTTCTTCTGATGCACTGGACATGTTGCAATGCAAGTGACTCTACTGTGTATTGTTATATTGTTGTTGTTGTGGAGCAACAATTCATGAAAGACAAAACATAAGGGCAAAAGGATGCTTTACATCGTATCTAGACTTGATAGGCATTGCAATGACCCATGTTAGTTCGTCAATCTCTTTACTACTGTCACCAAGGAGACTGACAGCCATTCTAGTATTGGGTGACGCGAGCACCCGGTGTACCGCTCCTATGCATTTTCATCACATATCATCGATGTGGATCACGGTTCCTCACACTCAGCAGAGTCTACTTCATCACAATCCACAACTCCTAGCGGTTTAGCTGAGTACATATTGCTGAAGTACATCCTGTAATGATAATCACATGTAAACTCTATTAAATGGTCGCCATCGTGCTCACAAATTTTGTCTAATGTTACCTTGCGGTGAGTTTTTTGAAAAGTAGATCTTCTTTTCCAGTCAAGCCTGCTAATTTCCGAAGTTGCAGGTCGAAGGATACCTGCATATAAAGGTCGTGAAGACAATCCCAAGTTTTACAGCCTTGTGGAGCTGAGTACTCCTGGCATGAAAAAATACCTCTTGCTCTCCTGGTTTTATGTTTTGTATGTTGGCGATACGTTTCACATCATCGTTCCATAAAGCAGGATTGCCGTCGTCGTACTCGACATACCTGTAGATCATATTCCGTGTATACACATTTCAACAACATAATCATTGCGGAATCGACTAGATTTCCTACCCATAGAGCTCCGAAGCCGGCGCAAGCTTTTTAAACTTATTGTTTACTTTAGCGTAGACACGAATGCATCGCATCTTCGAGGGTGATCCAGCTGATACAGTATGTTAATATTTTAGATGTGAACATCATTATTATTGTTCAAAATGAATATTAAACAATGAAAGTGATGATGTTTCAGAGAACCATCAAACAAGAAATACTTCCTTACCAGGACAGCTTACATCCTCCCATCTCGTTACTTCAACTGGCACTGTGGGCGTGCCTAATAGAACGAAACTTAGAATAAAATATTTAAAAGGTGGTAATAACGACGTACTCCCGTCGTATGCATCGGCTTGTTGGCGTATCATAAGTAGCGGCACTGAAGCCCCAGCAATACTCATGAACGATCTTCGACTGCCAAAAAACAATAACGCTGATTAATCGGATATATGATGTTAGGGAGTGAGTGACACACCTTGAAACTTCCTTGATTGTAGAATCCTTCTCTGCGCCGATACAATGCCGGCGAGGACGCCACCGAGCTGCCCTTCGGAAAGATCTCAACTTTGCAGATTTTACCTTTATTTTTTTTTAGTTGCTAATTTTATTTGCCGGTCTTTGTTGTGATAATGTTTGCTACCCTTTCACACACATTCGTTAACACCAACGCGAGCTTCAATTTATTCGAAACAAATAATGGCGTAAATGCAGTATACATGTACGTAGGAACCAATATTTCGATTCTGGATTCGTTGATAGATATATTTTTCGAATGAGACATGCTTGCACATCAAAATGTTGGCCTCGTCGATAGATTATCAGGAGAGGAAATGGTGGGTACTCGGTGACGAACTGAGACTCAAAGTGCGAATCTGCCTGCATTGCAACAACAATCCACTCCAAGACTAAGTTAAAAATCGGACCTGTTTCATGTTGGCCCTGGCAAGCCTTGATTGCACGAGGGACCCCGCTGCAGCATGGGCGAGGAGAACGAAAGCCAATGGCAGTAAGCGCATGTCTGTGTTGGGTAGCCTTTCGGTAGAGTTTCCGATTTTCAGGTCGAGTATTCACATAAAAACTATTGAAAAGGGAATAAATCTCCAGCATTTACCAAAATTTCAGCCCTTATAATTTGTCTCCATACGTAAAATTAAAGGCGTCCTTGACTCCTAAGGCTTCTCATGAATCGCTTAGGGTGAGAAGAATGACGGGGATTCCCGGGTTTTGTGAATTTCCCCGGTATTAAGTGTTCTGGATTCTGAGAGTGCAAAAAAGAAACTGCAGCAAGAACGGCTTTTGTTTGTCGCCTTCACGATTCTCGTACAAAACCGCCGGAGTTTATGGCGTTGAGAGCCCTACTTAGTCATGTCGCAGTAATAAAATACAACGGATTCTAGGTGACATTTCGTTTCGTTTTCCTCAAGTCATCCTCCCCCTCGGTGTGGTCCGATTTCGAATCCATATTCTTTATTCTTTTAAGCAAGAAACCAAGAAAGTGTGCAGATGAGGCACGGTGGGGGCAGCGATTTGTATGGCGACCCGAAGAACCAGTACACAAGTGTTAACAAATACAGGTGTGGCGTAGAATTGATGAGATTCATCTTGTGTCTCGTGTTCGAAGTTCGCTACTGCTGAGTTTTCCCTGATTTATATCTTATCTCGCTTCTGCAAAATGGTACACTAAGAGCTGAGAAGTTGATCCGTTTTTGTTCATATGTAAGGCCAAGAAACCTCAGTAGAATAAATCTGAAGCGTGTTCAGCGTTTCCGTACCCGCGATCTTTTCCAGTCTCATGCTCAAAGGGTCGGGACCAGTCGGGAGAACGTAGAGAAAGGTCTGTTAGAATAAACTTTAGTTATTTTATTCCATTAACTAAAAAAAAACTTTTTCTGACCAATAATAGGAGTAGGGATGAATCCCTACAGGCCGAGAACAACTCCTGTCATGAAGTCCTCAAATTATCCTCGATTTCGCCAGGTAACGGTATCCAATTGCTGTAAATGCTTGAGACAGCTCTAATTCAACTCGCTTTCCCCTATTATAGGCTCCTGTGCACAATGATCCCAACGAGTTTGTACATTCCTTGAGAAATAATTTCAAATCTGACAAAAATGCTGCGGATGAGGTCCTGCACCTTTCTCATCTCATCCAATTATAAACCGTTTGACTACACAACGACTATGGCAAGTAGTAATGAATACTTTGCATTGATCGGCATTATTAGGTTTGGCTACAAAACAGGAGACGTGAAGCAGAGCAAAGTAGATTGAAGCGACACACTGAACGGCTTTTGGGTCAATGGTCAAGACAACTTGCTCGTTTTGATGAGGAAGCAGCATGGCGACAAGAAACAATTTTTGCAACAAATCCTGCAATGATGAAGTTACGGTAAGTGATCTTAATGAATGTGTCAAAAACGTACTTAGCACATTGGTCCATTCTACCTCTAGGAGTGGCCCTACACACAGCGACCTGGGGAAAAAACAGTTTTGGATTCAGGACGCCTGGAGTGAGGCCATCGAAAGGGTTGGCACTAGTTTCATGTGCACAAAGCTTTGTGTCTATACCATGCCATCTCCACACATACTCATCTTCTCGATCTTGGTTCAATTAGGGTGACGATAGCGAGGGCGACGATGATGAAGAAGAAGGGTTAGCGAGGCCTAGAATATCAGCCAAGGTGATGCAGTTACTCTGCTGTCGTGAACCGTGTTGTCCTTGTCATTGCAAATGCACTCCCTTTACAAACGACGACGGGGGGGAAAAACGCCACTAAATCTCTTAGGAACGCAATGCAATGCGCTCCGCGGGTGCGAAGCAACTTGAGGGCGGCATGAAATACACGGAGAATAGATGGAGGATGCCAAATGATTCTAGGCCCGGAACTGCGAATGTGGTCCCAGGGATGACCCAGCTACCATCCGTGGCTGACAACAATGCCAACGTTGCCAATGGAAAAGAAGGAGAAGGAGGAGGAGACTCGGGAAAACTCCCAATCAGGAAAAGCCTTTCATCGCCTATCGTCCCAAACCCGAGGGGGAGTACGTCTAGCCGGACACTAGCAACTAGTCTTGGTCACATTAGAGGGCCCGCGCGGGATCCCATAAGCTTCTCGCCCTTCCAGCCAATGTCAATGTAAGAAGTCGAAACGATTTTTCTGATAATCGTGATTATTCGCAAGTTTTTAGAACTGATTGGGGTCCTTCCAGGTATGGAAATCGTGCTTCAGGACATAGAACATACGGGGATTCGATAGATGAAACCATCCAAGCTGAAAAGGCGGAAGGAAGACTCCATTGTGACCTCATTAAGTTGAAACTGGTAGTTATTTATTCATCTTGGAAGTACTCATATGGGAGAAAGAAGAAACGATGAAGAATACCTTGCATTTTTACTAGGCAAGACACGGAATTCATGTGAAACGTGGAAATTTAGAGAGGGCCTTGCTAGCGCCTAACCTTGAATTGACTGAGAAGCAGAAGCAGGAGTTGCCAAATCTTTTATTCGGGTAAGTATTTTCGTTTTGCCCTTCTTCGAAAGAAATAATCAAGTTACTGGAGTCCGTGCTTGTTAGTATATCTGCATGCGCGCTTACAAATTTCTCTTACAGCCTTCCGAATAAGCCTCCCGGAGAAAAAAAGGAAAAGAAGAAAAAGAAGGGCAAGAGCAAGAAAGGCAAGAGCAAGAGCAAGAAGAAGAAAACAAAAAAGTAAATAGGACAAAGAGGCCAGTAATTGAGATTGTTAACATTTCACATCATGTACATTACGAGCATGTATCTTGGCTTTTTGTTGATGCCAACGTAAGATATTTCATTGCATCTGTCGTTTTTGCATCGCGTCCATGCATGCAAATTAAGCAGTTTGATCTCGCTAGCTCGGCGCATGTGTGCGCACCCGCCGGCACGTGCATAGTGACTTGCAGTATGTGCACATCAAGTGGCTAGAGATGTTTGCATACTAGCATGAGTTCACAAGCGTTCACTAGCTCTGAGCGGCCTAGCTAGGCATGTCCCTACTGCTAGCCAGTTGCACTGATTTTGTCCCATTGCCGGTTTTCATTGAAATTATTTGATCGGCTGAACCAAACGTATACGTACAACGTACAACCACAGCATCATGTACTCGCTCGTTGCAGCGCTGTGAGCTGCTGCCGTTGCGTTTTATAGTTTTCATTGTTGTTGCGCTCAGCACGTTGCATCGTCTGTCGTTTGGTCGTCTTCTTGTTTCGACTACCGCATGTCGTGCACAGACGACATGACGTACATCAATGGCACACGGAAACAAACCAATGCAGTTCGCTGTAGCCGCAGCTTTGTATAGCTGCATTAGGATGACAATTGAAGAAATCTAATATATTCATTACATCTGTGTCACACATTATGTAGAATTTGCAAACATAAAGCACGTAATTGCTGAAACAAACAAACACAATCTTAGCGCTGTTGCCGCCTCTGTGCACAGCTACATTAGGATGACAATTGAAAAAATGTTCTCCCATTGTGTGTCCATTTGACTACGTTCAGCACACTTCAGCTTTTGTCTCGTAAGTAGTTACCTCATTTCAAATGTCGAAATTCAGCGGCAGCGTACAAGGTAAGCTTTTATTATTAATGATCGAGCCTGTTCATCGATCAGAGCAGGAACGTGCTGATACCCGGATTGACGTCTCGAAGACAAAGTGGACACCTAGATTTGACAGCAAGCCATTGAGTGATGCAGACCGCGTGAAAAATATGTCCACAAGGAAGGGCATGCACCGGTTGTTTCACCGGTTTCTGTTCCACCGTCTTCGCTGAACTTTCTGCCTCCTTTTGCTTTCCTTCTACGGTATTGCCCATGGAGTTTTTAGAATTCGTTACTTGGATTCGTTCGGCCTTGAGAATCAGCTTGGCCTCATTCTCGTCTATTCCGATTGGGTCCGAGCAAATGATGCAATTTGCATTGTAGTAGATGCGAACAGGTTCGGGGAGGTTCTTTAGGATGGATCCTTTCTTTTCTTCAACACTTCTTCGAAAACCTGCAGAGGGATGTACTGGTGCTGCCCTGCGACGTAGGCCTTGTTCACCACGACCGCTTCTCCGTTGGTGTAGCTCGTAAAGAAGAGCGACGAGGGTGGTTCCGACGTAGATAACACTGATTGGCGCCGCAATAAACTCGCCAGCTAATACAGCGGCAGCCCCACCGAATCTAGAAATCGATCCGAGGACGAGCACAGGCAGGAAAATAGCTTTCGTCATCCCCGCCACGGTGACAGTCACTGCCGCGACGGTTTCGTCGTTCAAGCGACTCCCCAAGGAGGCTACCCTAGCACTTGTCGTCATAATTACATAGACTGCAGATGCGAATCGAGCGTTTTCGAAGTGCGACATGGCGTCCAAATTGTAAAATCTCTTGGAGAGGTCCTTGCAACGTATCCACGGTGCGCGGAGAGATGCAGTCGCCGCAGCGGCGCTGGTTGAAAGCATCGCTGGCAGGTCAGACGAGAAAAAACGTCGCAACAACATGAAAAGATCATCAGCACTTCGCCAGGCATATTTGGGAATGTCGGAGGTGATGCTCCCGTAGAGTTTGAGCACTGAGCTGGTCACTAAAGGCGGCAGCTGCAGGCGCCCTGACCATAGCAAGTACACAGACGCCAGGGCAATACACGAGCAGGTGGACGATAAAACAGGCTCTTCCCAGATGAACAGTAACGCCCTAAAGACCACGTTTGCAACACGCCTCATTGCCCCCCAGAAAACCGAGAAGATGTACGTCGAGAGACGGTATATCCCTCTCGCAGTGTTGGCCAAGATGTTGTGAAGGTGGTCGAACGCCTTGCGAAGCAAAGAAGCCAACGCTGCTGTGATATCTCGGCAGGTGGATATCGAGATGTAAGTAGCGTAGAAGAGCAAATCCAGCACAAACGCATCCTGACGGAGGATGACCCAAGTACCCAGCGAACTCAATCTTCGACCCCAGGAAGAGAATGCATCCTCTAGCAGGTACTGGTGCCGCAAGGGGAAAAGGACATTAATGGCAGGGAGAGATCTGCAGCAATGTACCACAGCTCTGCCGATAAGGCATAATGAGGCTGAGATTGAGGAGACGGCAGCTAGTGAAAAGCATAACCTCGAGGCAAATCCCTCGGCGGAGTACGCTGAGTAAATGAATTTGGTAGAGATGGCTGACATTAACGTTGGCCAAGCGACGACAAGTCCGAATCGCAGCGCTTTGCTGAGGAACTTCGTCACCGGAATCACTACCCAGCGTTTCAAGAGGCGCACAACACGGCTTGCGAGTCGAAAGAGTTTGGCAGAAAGATACGTTGTCATCCGCATGAATTCTCGGCCGAATCTCTGAAAATTCAAACGGTATGTGAGTAAGAGAGGATTCCTCATCATTCGAGTATATCGCTAGGTTATAACCCAAATACATAGTGGAGTATTGATTGCCAAATACTTCTAGTGACAACGTTATTATGAGCGCTGGTTGCAAGCATATACTTATTACACCTGAGTAGCAGCCAGAGCGTTTCTGAGTCCCTGCCAGAGTAGTCGCGTTCCTTCGACAGCAACGTTTGTTACTGCTCTGAATAGAGGCCTGAGAATCGCAGTCCAAGCCACATTGCAAATCTGGGTACATCGTCTCGATAACCAGCTCCAGACTCTACCCACCACATTCGCTACGGTGGTAAGGGTGGGTCTGATGATGGAACTCCACAAGTAACTGCTCACTCTCGCAATAACCCTAAACGTGTATATGAGACCGTCTCGCATTGCAGCATAGCCCTCCGACGCTATGTCCGCTATGATAGTCAACACGGGTTTAAGAATCGATCGCCATAAGATATTTGCCAGGCTGCTAGCGGTTCTAAGTGTGTAGTCGAGGACCTTGTATAGACACGTAAAGATCTTTACTACCGCATTTTTCAGGAACATCAACACAGGCTTCACTACGGTTCTCCAAAGCAAACCGGCCAGGCTGATAGCGGTATTAAGTGTGTAGTCGAGGGCCTTGTATAGACACGTAAAGATCTTTACTATCGCATTTTTCAGGAATATCAACACAGGCTTCACTACGGTTCTCCAAAGCGAACCGAGTATTGATATCAGTGCGCTTCCGACAGGTTTGACGAGCTTTTGCCACACAAATCGAAGTGATTTCATGGTAATATCCATCAACATGCATACCGTTCTGGAGATGCCCCGTGCTGCAAGACCCCCAAGTCGGGATATACATTGAATAGCTCTGTAAACCATGGGTCTGAGTACGTGTACTTCTGCTACCATCTCGATCCCAACAGCTGTTTGCAACCCTATGACATAGGCTGCTAATGAGGCGAGGGCGATTCCTGTTGAGCTTCTCCCTGCTGTGCGCATTCTTAGAGCGACGTCCACAAAAGCCGCGGTGGCAAAACAGCCGTTCGCACACAAGGTAGCTCCAGTAACCTTGGAAGGACTCATCCTCAATAAGCCTCCGAGTGGCTGTGAAAGGATGACACCTCCTGCAAATAGACCGGTTCCTGCTACAAGCTCGGCAAGCGACCGAAGTAGTGATATTTGCCAAGTGTATGAGAGAGAATGCTGCATCAGCAAACCACCACTGGCCAGGGCAGAGCAAGCTGCCAGCGGTTTGGCTGTTGTCTGTACTACGAGCAAGACAGGAATGCCTAACCGTCGCAACATGCTAAACCCTGACACAGTGAGCACTGTACCTACACCGCTGCACAAAACAGGAAAACTACGAACAAAGGACCCTTCTGGTGGCGCAAATGCTTCGAGTAAGCGAACGACCAATTCAATTGTGGATGTCAATGGCGTGTTTGCGCCTCCTCCAGCCCCCACCTCTCTTCCCACAAGGAACTGTATCACATCTTTGATGTGATCCATAAATTAATCCCTCTACTTCGGGGAACTGATGAGTTCCCCTCAATAGAATTACGCTGCTCTATTCTATTTGAGAGTCAACCTCCTTCTTCTCCTTCTCCTTTTCCTCCTTACTTCTCCTCCTCCTCAGTGTGTGTTTGCCAATGTCCTGGCACGTACTAGCTACTCGAAGGCAAAAGGAGCAACCACCATCATCAGAGATTTCCGCGACTTTTTACGACTATTAACCCGATTAATTAATTAATTAATCACTGCTGCTTTTTCTGCAAAACACTATGCCATTCTGCACAATTGATGAGGCTCTCGCAGAGAAAACTCTAGAAGCTCCGGTATGCATTTGTTGTCGCAGTCTAAATATTGCAGCTGTTTTCGGTGTATTTACGCATTTAGACTGACCGTGCTCCTGACAGCAAATTATGGCTCCGCGAAGAGGGGCTATCGTCTTCCTCTTGCTCGCCTCTGCGGCTACGCAACAAGACGGCGACGAGGTTCATCCGTCGCGAGATGGCGCAACCTCTTTGAAATTGTCCGAGAAGTTTGGGCTGGAAATAGAGGGTCCTTTTATAGAGTTCGCTCTAGAGCAAAGCGAGACAGAACTGCGAGCTGCGAAATTGTGGCGGAGTCCTTCTGGCCTTCGAGTCACCAATGTCCAAGCGGGAAAAGAGGTTCATTCGACCCACGGAGTATCGGTAAATTTAGAATTACTCCTTGATGGCCTCGTAAAGCTTCCCTTCCCGAAAGTCTCCTCTTCCGATATCATCATCATCAACTGAAAAACAACAGTATATGACATGTTCTCTGTCATCATATCATCCACAGTCCGTAGTTCCTAGATACCACAGGATGGTAGTTTACGATGAGGAGACGGATCAGGTAAATAATGCTAACACTTTCAAGGTTTCGAATTGCTGTAAGTCATACCTCTAGAGTAGTAGTAGTAGTAGTAGTAGTAGATGCAAAAGAAAGATAAAAGCAAAAAGACAAAAGCTTGCGATTTTGGCACTAATATACTGGATTTAGGGCCAAAATTATGATAGTATGGTAGAATGGTTATTTTCTATACTTTGAAATTCTACATGTTCTGTGACATCATGTCCTGTGACAACTCTCTCTCTCTCTCTCTCTCTCTCTCTCTCACAAATATACCAAAAAACAAATTTAGTATCGCATTGTGCGCGCTAAAACGGACTTCAATGTAAGAGAAGAGAAGGTAACTCTAAGAGGGAAAACACAAAAAATAAAAAAGCATTTAGTATGGCCAAGAGAGCGGCGGCTGCTGTTGTTTAAATAAACCACCATTCTTAGTGTACGAACAACTGAGAGATTCCTATACAGATCGTGGAGACGCGTATCAAGCTAAATATAACATATGATGTTCCTGGACAAGACAGGGAATTGACGGTACGTGGTTCTCTCCTCCTGCATAATATGATGATGATGATGACACAGGACATGTGAATATAAACTATCGGTCGTCGTCGTGATCCACAGGTAAGATCAGAAATAGCTAAAGATTCAAACGGCTTCATGTCGCTCGTGAAGGTAAAAGTAGTGAGTGGTAGTGAGTATACGTGAGTAGTAGTTGTAGTAAGTAGAAGTAATAAGCCGGCCATTTATTCTAAAAAGCTGTATTCTGTGAATGGATGCATCATCGAGGTTACGTTACAGAATAATGAATACCTACCGCAAATTATTTAGTTCTACGTGCCTGGAGTGAATGTCGCTCATCAACTTTCGATGGAAGAGGAAAAGGTAGGCTGTAATTGCGCGGCTGCTTGTGTCTCTGAGGCGTGGGTTTGAATGACTGCGGCTTCTAATACTACTTCTTTCCTCTACTACTCCAACGACTTCTCAATGAGCAGAAAAGTAGCCACAAGACGATCAGTGTCGTAAGTGCGAATATATGGAACTTTAATCACTGGAAGCTAAGGTCGTCTTTGATGAACGAACACCAAAAAAAGCGCACCATGTGCAGTACTTTATAATAGAGGAGTCTTGCAAATTGTTGCGTATCAATGAAATTGACGACGATGACGACAACGACACCCATCAGAATACCATTGCTCAAGAAGGAGTTCGGTAAAATTCTCCCAGATATTATCGGGTTCCAGGTCGTTGCTATCTTTACTATTATTATAATTATTATTACTACTGCTACTATTACTGTTACTGTGACTTATTGCTGTTCTAGTGACTTTATGCATAAACATCATACGAGTATAAAGTATTCGAAAACAGCAGCAGCAGCAGCAGCACCGATAATTCGAGTTATAACCAGCTCATAAATACTTGAACAAGTGCACAAATGTCGGCAGCTAGAGACAGCATTTCCTGACTCTGAGTTCCCTGACTAAGAGATGTTTTGTTATTTCCTCCTTCCTCCTTCCTCATCGTCGTCGTGGTCTTCTTCTCTTCCTCCTCCCTGGCGTGCAGGAAGTGCGATCGGTGAAGTATCCGTGGTCATCTTCCTCTCTGGGTATGGCTGAACCATCGTCATCATCATCATCATCATCATCATCCACATCGTCGCCAGAGACGCTCCTCCTCGGGAAGCACCAGGTGGAGGACCTGCGGAAAATGCTGCCAGGGTAGTAGTAGTAGTCTGCTGTGCATAGATAGATAATGCGTGGATGTATTGTATCAAATGGATTATTATTGTTAGTATTATTATTATAATTATTGTTAAGTGCAGAGTTTTAGCTTGATTAGAAGAGAAAGAGGAGGCATATATGATCGTATACCGCAATAATTAAGAGGATAGTGTATTATTACTACCAGTCCATTCACCCCTACGCGTTGCGGTGCTCGCCTTTAACATGTTTTGCTCTCTTCTCTCTCTCTCTCTCTCTCTCTCTCTCTCTCTCTCTGTACCTCTCTTTTCTCTAGATTTCAGTTTGTCTTTGAACCAGCGATGTTCTTCGATCAAGGCAACGAATTGCATCAGGAAGTAAGAACAAGAAGAAGAATGATCATCCCCTCCTCCTCCTCCTCCTTCTCCTAAATTTGCAAATCATGTTTTGGTAAGCATGACGAATGACCTTATCAACCACCCGATATTGGTGCTCTTGTTCTGTCTGACAACAACAACTACTACTTCTACCACTACTACTACTACTACTACTACTACTTCTACTACCACTACTACAACGGGATGGATGTGTTACACACATCTTACCACCGTCACCACCACCACCAAATGATGTAGGGTTTGGCCATATTCTCTCGATATCCGATCCTTGCAACAGATTACCTCGAGGTGTGATTGATTCATATGGGGTTGTGCTGTCATTCTCAGGCATATTTACTTCTACTTACTACTGTCACTGCTACTGCTGCTATTGCTGCGACTACTAATACTACTATTCTCCCGAATGTTAAATTCAACTCATGGCTCCCTCCTCCTCCCTCCTTCCCCTCTTTAGCTCACGAGGGACATTTTGGACCAAGCTGATTTTCATCAGAGAGTCGTTCTGCACGCAGTGGTGGCCTCTCCGATCGGGGATGTCCATGCGTTCGTGACCCATCTCTCCCTCTCTCTGTCTGCAAGAACAAGGTCTCCTCCACGCTATAAGATATGAGAGGGAGGAGGAGGAGAGGAGAAGAAGGAGGAGGAGGAGAGGGCGAGTAAGCGAATGCTACACGGCTTATGTATTCTCACATTATAGGACATTGGAAGAAATCGCCAAGTACGTCAAGAGCTTTGATGGCCCAAAGGTGGTACAGAAAGGGGGGTGCTTGTTGCTTTAGTGCTCCATAAATATATGTGATGTGATGTGTGTGTGTGTGTGTGTGTGTGTGTGTGTGTTGGATGGGTGAGTAGGTAGAGGGGTGTCTGTCGCAATACGATTGACCTCTTTCAGATGCCTGATTGGGAAGAGATAATGACTGATTGCAGGTATTGGTTGGAGATTTTAATGCAGTCTTAGAGCAGGAAGACCCGTTGTTCATTCAACGCCATGGCTTCAAGGTGTGAATCATCAATCACTCAGCGACAGTGCTCCGAACCGTCATCTTCGTGAAGATGGCCCCGCTCCCTTGGGGGGGGGGGGCGTTTTATATAACTCACACAAAAACATAGCAAGCCATCGATCGCGTCGGTTGAGGCGCTGGAAGTTATTCGCGGAATGCACTTATAAGTTTTCCTATACATGGTCTGATTTGTATTGAAATTATTGCTATAAACTATATGTGACTGATGTTGAAACCAAGGATTGCTGGCGATCCTTGAACCCCTCTGAAGCTGGTAGTAACTTATCACGTATGTGTGTTACTGTGTATGTGTATGTGTGTTGTGTGTGTGTGTGTGTGTGTAATTGCTGGGCACTGCGTCACAAAGCAATATGCACACATATATGTCGTTTACAATCCAGAATAATCAAACTCGTTATCTTAAGCTTGCTGGTTTCCGTGTAGGATGGACTTTCAGCTCTTGGACACCAAAGTCACGAATAGACTACATTTTTTCACAGGGGTAATGACCTCACAATAAGCCCAACTGACTGTGTAGACGCTGCTGCTGCTGCTGCATACCCTCTTACTGCATGCACTCTGTATACTTATAATTTAGCCTACAACCGGACAATGCGCACATATGGGGAACTGAATCATGGAGCATTCCAAAGGAATTAGTGAACCCTGAGGAGTATGCAAAATTTGATGGTAAATTTTATCCTTCCGATCACATGTTTCTTGCTTGCGAGTTTATAGTCTAGATATGAAGAGGGTAATAAATATAGTTCCTGCAAGGCCTCTTGCATCATAACTGTGCTATATGGCCTAAATATTTGCTTCGTTTTCATTTACATCGCATCCCAATAACGTAAACATGTTGTACGCATACTAGCACGACTTGCATGCATGGCTGTTGCAAATTTCAAAATTGTAAGCAACGACTCAGAAAACGACACATGTTTTGCTTGCTTCTTTCTTCGAGTGAACATGGTCACATGACATGGTTGCATGAACATGTTTTCTGCAATGCGGCACATGCATGAGTCCTTTTGGATGGCAATCAACCAGTGCATCGTGGCACGACACCGCAGCTACATGCTGGCGGCCGCCGCATGTTCATTGTCAATCAGCATCGCAACCATGTGAGCGCACATTGGCGCCGGCTGCCATGTGACGTGGTCGAGTCATGAAAATGATGGACAATGTGATGTTGGCACACGTCACACATGCATGAGACGGATGCAATGAAATGTTCAAATTTTTTCAATGGTCATCCCAATGCAGCTGTGCAATGCAGCGGCCACAGCGCTCAAATTGTGTCTGTTTGTTTCCTTGGTCACGTGTTGCATGCATGAAAATGCATCATGATTTGGTCCAGCATGTCGTGCTTTGCGCGCAGCTTTGCGAGTTGCTTTTTCTGCGGTTGTGAGACGCGCAGTCTCATCGTCGCGATCCACGATGGCCGTCAGTTGTTTGTTGATTCTGAGTCTCTGTGGTCCGCATTTTCTGCATTGCAGAATGTGGTCCACAATGTCTTGGCATGTGTTGCATGTGTCGCACATTGCTTCCAATTTTGTGCGTTGTCCTCTGGACAGCAAAAAAGTTCCAAGGTTGCCAACACCACAGATGGCGCGCATCCATGATGTGGCAATGCTTGGCAGCTTCAATGTGATTCCTGTTGTGCGAGAGCCAGGCATGAAACCAAGTTTCTTCAAATGCATGGCCTTTGTTCCCTCTTGGCACCAGTTTGTTTTGAAGTTGGATGCAGCGATCCGCATGATCGTTTCATTGTTGTGTGCGTTCAATTCATTTTTTGGTGTCTTGCTTGTTGGAGTGCTTTGCACTCAGCGCGCGAAGTGCTTGCTTGAGCAGCCAGCTGCAACGGCAGAGAGATCTGCGGGCGTTTGCAGGCTGCGATGAGCACGCAGCAAGAGGCTGCAAGTGCAGGCGAGTTCTGTGCCTGCGACACGCAAGTCGCAGCACATCGCTGCTTGTGCCTGCCGCCACTGTGCCACCCGCGCCTATTCTTCCAACATTGCTTGCAGCACGTGTTGCAGGGTGTTCCGCTCCAAGCAATTTGGTCGTGATCAAACTGAGTCGGCGGTGCAAGGACACTCTGAGCATGGATCGCAACGATGAGACTGCGCATCTCACAACTGCAGAAAAAACAAGTCGCAAAGCTGCGCGCAATGCGCGACATGCTAGACCAAATCACGATGCATTTTCATGCATGCAACACGTGACCAAGGAAACAAACAGACACAATTTAAGCGCTGTAGCCGCTGCATTGCACAGCTACATTGGGATGACCATTGAAAAAATTTGAACATTTCATCACATCCGTCTCCTACACATACATGTGTGTGTGTGTGTGCATTGCTATGTCTACAATAAAAATCTAAATGTCAAGAAAAGAAATGTACATCACCCGTGCCTACTAATGTACGAATAAATTAGCAAAAGCCTACTGCTGCCAATGCACATGCTGCGGTAGACGCATGTATACGGCTGCGTGTACGTACCACATGAATGTGTGTAACGATATAGTTAATTCGCTTGCATGGCGTATTGTAGAATAGAAACTTAGTACTCTAATGTACCCTCATCACTACCACGCGCATGTGAGTCATACATACCCACAAACAACACCGCATTCCCGTACGATAACTTCTCGAAAAAGATTCGATCTTCAAATGATTATGGTGTTGGAACTTTAAGAAGACATTCAAACGGTTGAGTAATCAATTGGTTTCGGAGCGGTCCATAAACGAACTTGGTCAGTTCCAGAAATAGATGCTAGTGTTTTTCCGTCCGGTGAATACTTAACGTACTCATTGACGGTACTTGTTCGGATTATTATCGATGGTTGAGTCCAATCTTTAGTATTCCAAACGCGGATTGTGTAATCATCACTGGCGGAAGCCAGAGAAAGTCCATCAGGGGAGAATGCGATGTTTCTGACCATGCTCGAGTGTCCACGTAAGGTCTTCGTGCATTTTCCTGTCTCAACGCTCCAAATACGTATGGTATTATCCTGTGAGGAACTGGCCGCAATCTTGCCCAAAGGTGAAAAACAGCAGCATAGCACATCTGAACTGTGTTGTTGCTTAAAAGTCCTCTTCAGTTTTCCATCCTTCGAAGACCAAAGAATGCATTTGCTATCCTCAGCGCCAGTTAAAAGATAGGAACTGTCTGGAGAAAACGCGATGGAACGGACATGATCAGTGTGACCCGAAAGCGCGAACATGCAAGTTCCGTCAACCACGTTCCAAACCCGACAAAAGTTATCCCACGAAGCAGAGGCCAGCCGATCCCCTTCATGCGAATACTTTACAGCGGAAACCCATTGTCCATGTCCAATCATCTTTCTTTTAGGTTGTCCATTGGACACATCCCAAATAATTATGCAATTATCCCCAGATCCACTTGCAAGTTCGTAACTCTTCATAGGGTGAAAATCTGCGCAAGTTACAATCTTTTTATGCCCAGATAAACTTTCCGACCGTTTCAACTTGGAATCTCGACCAAATGGAATAAGTTGAACATCAGCTCGTTGGCCTGTTGCTATAATTGTTCCTTCAGGACTGAAGGTCACAAATCTAGCACCGTCCATCATCTTCAGACATTTTACAGAGTGAGGCCCTTCCTTGCCATAAGTGCAGCCCATACTTCGTGGAGAAGAACAGCGCTGAGGCGTCTCGCTGCCACTGGTGGGGGCTGGGGCTGCTTGAAGTGGAAACTGTTCGGTTTACAGTGGTTGATATTCTGACATGTCGGCATCACGTAATGGCATGTATTTTCTTTCAAGCCCTGATCATTTTTCTCCTGATGCAGCCGTAAATTCATGTCGTAAACGTGTGATGATGTGGAATTTGATGAAATTGAAATTGATTTTTGATTTTGGTATTCGATATTACCTGGATTACGTATTCGATTTCAGAAATATAAATACTTGTGAAACCTGCATTGCGTCAAGAAAAAGTCTTTGTCGTTATTACAAAAATAGAATTTCAAACGATAGGAAAAATACCAAAATATGGATGTCGCTGTCGCAACTTGGCCGTTGAATTTCTCTCCGAGAGGTAATAACGCCAAATTTCGCCGAGCACGTTCCCCCCCTCCTTCCCTGCTGAGGGCCGGTCAAGATGTCCAGGCGTCCCGAGCATCTAAACCCCCCTGACATCGTATTCGATTATTCTATTCAAAATCTCATATTGGTACTAATTTTTAACTTAATAGTTCTATGACGAAATGGAGGCGAAGAAGTACGCCTACAGGTTACTAATCACGTCCCCCCCCTTACAAGCCCGGTCTGAGTGGTTATCGCTACAAATAGTACTCGGATGATGGAAATTCAAAGCAAAATGTCGGAAAGGTGAGATGGCACAGCGAACAATCTTGTGAAGTCGTGATGAATTTTTCCAACGATCAGAGCAATGGAGCTTTTGAATCTTCCGGACCATCCCTGCCACATTCTAGACATCGGATGCGGGTAGTGACCACGACGATCATATTGGCGATTGTTCTTGTTTGACCGATAAATAATCCGGAAAAGGTCTGGGCTCAGTGGAGAGGTTTTGACTGAGAACGAGCACGTTTGGGTAGGTTTGGATATCAGCAAGGCCATGTTAGGTAACTACAACGGTATAGGTAGCATTTTACAAGACAAGAATGAAATGAAACCACATATATATAACAGGCGTTGCCATAGAGAGAGAAGTTATGGGGGATCTTATCTACGCAGACGCTGTAAGATTTCTTCCAGCTTGAAAAGTAATCCACACCGTAAATCCCTGTCTTCGGTAGGGAGATGGCCTGATGTTTCGTCCCGGGTCCTTCGATGCGTGCATAAGGTTACATAATACAGTTTCCAGATGTTTTGTTCAAAATCGATTCTGTACCTGATGCTGTATCTTATTAAATAATTTTTTTAGCATAAGTGTGATTCAGTGGCTTTGCCAGGCAGACAAAAGCCATCATGTGCCGAAAAAAAGACTGAAGGTTTGAACAAAATAACAGTCACACACACACACACACACACACACACACACAATATATATATATATATATATATATATATATATATATATATATATATTATACACGAAACTGCAAATTGGAGAGAATCTTAACATCTATTTATCAAAGGCATTCTTCACCTCCTTATACCGGTGTTTGACGAAGGGAGCACGAGCTGTGATGCAATTTTATCCTGAACATGCTCAGCAAGTTACAATGATAACAAATGCGGTAATTGACTAGCAAACACTCTGAGGAGGCTGTTTCAGTTTCTAATGGATGGTCTATGATGGCTACCATTTTGTAGGCCCAGGCTGCTGGATTTTCGGGTGGGCTTGTGGTTGATTATCCGAATTCCACCAAGGCTAAGAAGTAACTCGACTTAACCCTCATGCTCAAAATGATGATGTGAGTAGTCAACGATGAGATTTTTAGGTATTTTTTATGTCTTGTCGCTGGGGAACCCAACACAAGGGTCCAGATTCCGAAAGGTGCTACTCTTAGTCCTTGCCTAATGGCTTTCTTCTTCCCTTGATTATATTCACACATTGTTACGATGCTGGAAAATCATCATCGTAGGAATGCAAGAGGAAGGAAAAGAAGTCGGAGGGGGAGGAGACACGGTCTTATTTACTAGTAGCAAGAGGTCAGCAAGACAAAACCATACTTGATGAAGGAGGGAAGGCCACGGAAATTAAATTCTGCTTTTTTTTCCAGCACTGGCAGACGAAGGAGAAATGGCAAAGGGATGCGAGTACCGGTTGCACCTTTAATCATGATAATTTAAATGACACTCCATCGATTTACTCCTCCTTTCTCCTCCTCATCACACTACCTACTACTACTACTACTGCTACTACTACTACTGCTACCACGACTAAATTTTGAAGGTAAAGTCAAGGCAGTGGATCCAGAAGAAAAAAGAAAGTGCTAGACTTGCAGGGAAGAAGGTAACTGTTTGGCATTGTGAAACAGATTGTGGCCATCTTCGTAACAATGTTCACTTGTTCGCCTCAGACGAAACACAATTCCAAGTATACGGGAAGGAGCAGAGGACCGAAATTTTAAGAGTGTCGATATGCGTTTTATTGTGGATGGAATACCGTGCAGCTGGAATCTAAATGAGATTTTTTTTTAAAATATCATGGTATTTGCAGCAGACATCTGTACCGTGCGTATGTGCCTGCATGCATGTAATATTCATATGAGACGGATGTGATGAATAAGTTAAATTCGTGAAATCGTCATCCTATTGTAGCTCTGCAAAGCTGCGGTTACAGCGCCAAAGTTGCGTTTGCATATATGTAGATATGTGCATGCCTTAGCCTAGCTGCGGCATGCGCGTGTGAACAAAATACGGTCACATACATACAGGCCAGGGCCTTTCGTGCAGCATATGCTACTTAGGCCAGTGCTCTTTGTGGGCGTTGCTACGATGCGTGTGCCACGCCATTTTGCCATGCATATAGCACAGGCCAGCTGCTGCATTCGGATCGATACACCAAAACAGTCGCCGAAAATATATGTGTACATCGTATATGTATATTAGCCGCTGCATTGCACAGCTACATAAGGATAACTATTGAGCAAATTTAATTGATTAATTACATCCGTCTTACATATATATATATATATATATATATATATAGAAGCTATAGCTGTATGCGAAGCGAGCAATCATTTGATCCTACACTGGATGATAGGCGTCAAGTGCTGCAGAGGCCCGGTAGAGCGCATGCACGTGAATATTGCATACAGCTAGATAGCTCGCATGTTGCCATGCGATGATTTGGCTGTCAGGTATTGTATGTAGCGCACATATTAAACGCATATGCACAATGTGTTGGCGTACCTTCTCATATGATCAAAACAATACTAGATAAGCCATCACGTTTCATTTTTTTGTTCAATATCTGCGACTTGTGCTCCTTCTCCCCCCGCTAAGAGGTGAATGGGCAGCTGAATGATGTCCCTGACCCATCTGAATTAAAGGAAACAAAAGTTGGAATAGATGAGATCATGTCACTTGTTGTCGGCTAATTCTGACTTCAAAGGTCCGCTATCGGTAGTGTTTACGAGTGTGATAGGTACAAAAGTATTCAAATTAGTGCGAGATCGTATATCGATATTAGCGAATGCCCATATGATTTTCGTCCATCCTGATCGCATCGCTAGATTAAATTGCTATTTCCTCATAGCTGTTTCTTAAAAAAAAATGAGTGTGGCTCATCGTATTTTTCGTAAAATAGGGAGAGGTGCCTTTGTACTACCAACAGCAGCGTTATCACCTGTTGTTGGTATTGTTTCTGGAGTTGCATCTAATGAAGAAGATGAATCAAGTAATGATGGGCGACACGGATCATTTTTACTTTTAATTAACGAAGATTTTGAGGATCCTCACGGTAAAAATTGATCAGACAATTAATTCTAGAGGTTCTGTATTCTCTCCCAACACCATGCCTCCTTCATCGCACTCCCCCCCGACCCCACCCACCCTCTATCTTTGCGTGTGCGAGGGCATGAATGATAGGATATATTTTCTTTCAATCTCCATCTTCCTACACTATAAGACGTCGTTTGCTATTACCGCGTACATATTGGCTTGTTGGGAAGCCTTTGCGTTGATAACCTGGCGCAATAGTATTGAGTAGTTTATCAACATCGTTATCGTTACCATCGTATTGCTACAAACACCACCTCGTCCACGGAAAGTGGCCGAATATTATACGTTCTTGTCAGTGTATTTCTCTCTTCCTGTAACAAGATATGGTGAAGATCACGGAGGAGAGAAAAGTAGCTATATTTGCTGATGGATTTTGAGAGGAAATTTCGACATCTTCTCGCCACCCCTCTCAACTACAGCCTCTTAATATGATAATTTGGTTCCTTGGCGATGATGGATCGGGGCAATATATCTTCTTGGTAAGCGTTTGAAAGTAGCATTATTTATTCGTTTAATTGTTTTGTACTACTACCTTTGCGTGTCTCTTTTCTTCTTTCAACAACCTTTGCTCTTCCTTAGCCTATGCAGCGAATTATGTTATTCATATTTTAACACTATGTAGGAGAAAGGGAGAAGAATCACAATGGTAGAAAAAGCATT
>ADNK01000772.1:0-153487 GCA_000320545.1 Bigelowiella natans CCMP2755 | reverse complement strand
AGGTAACCGACGTTGCGGATACTGCTCACGTAAAGGGAAACACACCGCTAAAGACTGCAGAGACAGGAAAGAAGGACGACCCAGGATGACGATCAGGCAGCTCAACGAACACTACGAGAAGTTAAAGAGAAAGAAAGGCAGAGGACAAGGATATAACAACAGCAAATGGCAAGGCAGCAACAACGGGAAGAACAATAAATATAAGAACAAAAAGCAGAACAGTATCAATGCTATACAGCAGCAGATAAACGGAATATTAGATCACCTTAAGCAGGCGCCGACGAAGACAGCAGTACCAGCAACGCAGGACCAAGACAAGCCCATGACCCTAGACGACATAAAGAACTTAGGAGTATGCAACATTAATGACGAAGACGCTAACAGGACTATCAAAGTTGCTATGACCAAGGTTAAAGTTAAAGACAGCTACGGAGACTACAAGAAACTACCTGCCCTTTGGGATAGTGGCAGCATGCCGAAGTCCTTCATAAGCCTAAGCACAGTAAGAAGGTTAGGACTATTGGATCAAGTGACTAAGAAAGAACGTAAATATGCTCAAGCAGACGGAAGCTCTTCCATGAAGACCGTCGGTGAGCTAATGCTAAAGCTACAGATACCTGGCAGCGACGCGGAGACCCAAATCAAGACCCGAGTAGCCATGACTTTATCCATGGAACTACTCCTCGGACAGGATGCCCTAGAAAAATTAGGGGGGATCATATCATTCTACAATCACAAGATATACTTTGCTAAGTTGCCAAAGAAGTCAGGCAGGACCATCAGCCAGAACATGATACGGCTTGACGAGTGGACCTCTGAGTCAAGCGTTAATGCGTTAGAGTTTATGGACCTAGCGGACAACAAGCTACCTACACCTACCGAGCTACGGAAGAAGAACCCCGGCAAGACCATCCGACAGATAACGGAGCTACTGGACAAGACCCCCCCAGCTGATGATTGGGATATCGACAAAGGCAAAAAGTACATTAATAAAATATTAAACGAGAAGTACTCTGACATCACCAAGCCGACGACGAAGCCCTCCAGCAAGCTTACCCCAGTAAAGATCGAGCTAAAGAAGGGATACGAAGAGTGCATCATCAATGACCCAGAACATAGGCGACCGGAAGCGGACTGGGAAAAGATAGAGTGGCAGATCAATGAATGGGCAAAGGAAGGGAAGATAGAGCCAAGCAACTCACCATGGAACGTGAGACATGTGCTAGCTAAGAAACCTACTTACCCTTTCTTCCGCCTGGCGCACAACTTCATCCGCCACAACCGAGTAATAAAGAGGATCCAGACACCTACACCAAGGATAGATGACGTTATTGAACACGTCATAGGATACAAATACTACTCTTCCCTAGATAAAAATGAATCATACATGCAGACACCCATCCACAAAACCTCCCGCCCCATTACCGCGTTCTCCAGCAGGCACAGGAAGTGGCACTTCGTCGTATTCCCTTACGGCCTAAGCATATCAGGGGATGCGTTCAGTAGTCAGAACTACAGGGCATACACACATGATGGGATGGCGTCTGTGTTGTGGGTGTTTGTGTTTGTGTATGTGGATGATGACATAATATGTACCAACACAGTCGTCGCTCAGATCTTCCTCCTGGAAAATATATTTATTAGGTTGCACACTTCGGTTTTACTATTAGACTGCAGAAGTGTACATTCCTAGCTACAAGAATCAAGTGGTGTGGATATTACCTGGAGCAAGGCCGCATCACCCCAAACCCCGAGAAAGTAGCAGCACTACAGCAAGCCCCTAAACCTAAGAATGCAAAGGAGTTAAAGTCATTCTTGCAGACTGCAGCTTGGATACTACGTAGGTTCTCCCCTACCTACGCTAGGACTGCAGCTGCTTTTACTACTGCTTACCGGAAGGAGAACTCTGTAGGCCTCAGCTTCGCTAAGGTGTGGGCCAAGGCTGGCCTTGATGCCCACTTCGATAACCTAATAAAGTTATGCAGCAACACCCTATTGAATGCTAAGCTAGACACTACTAGACCAGCTACCCTATGGACAGACTGGTCTAAGCTAGGTATGGCTGCTGTACTTACCCAAGACCAGCAGATCATACGGGTGTGGGGCAGGGCCTGCACAGCAGCTGAGGCCAAGTACAGCCCTACAAAAGGAGAGTATAAAGCCATGACTGAGGCGCAGAGGAAACTAAGATACTACCTGCTGTCGGTGCCCAGCTTCACCTTAATGACTGACCACAAGCCCCTCCTAGGCATCGACCGCAAGCTCGAAGCGCCTAACGATGAGTATGCAGCTATGAGGGCGGACACGGAAGAGTTTAGGGACAAGAGGACAGTGGTCTACGCACCAGGAGACAAGCAGCTTGCTGACTATTTCAGCAGGCTGTTCGAAAAGAAAGTCCCTACCCAGGTCACCCCTATGGTTAACGCGATTACCTTCGAGGACGGCGACTTCCTGCCTGAGCCAGAGGAGCTCCAGCACCTTCAAGAACACCTGGATAAATACAAACACAAGCATGAGGTACTTAGTGATAGGATATATGTATACACTAATAATGTTAGGCGTACCTACGTGCCACGGCGGACCAGGGGAGCCCTTCTCTTTACCGCCCATGGACCTGCACACGTAGGAGAAAACCATATCACTGCTCTACTCTACCATTACTACTGGCCCTACAAGCTAAAAGAGATAAGGACATACCTGCGTGGCTGCAGGTGCTCCAGCTTGAAGGCGGCAGGCGTCGCCACCAAGGAGTCCAGCAAGAGCCGTGCATCTAAGAAAATCAAAGCAAGGAACTTCTTAGATATCGTGCAAATTGATGTTTATAAGTACGATGGCTATCACTACCTTACCTTCGTTGATGTGGCCACTGGAAAGTGCTGGGTTAAAAAGATTATCAAGGTCAACGTTGCTAAGAAGAACAAAGGCTTATATAAGCAGAGGCTTACTAACTGCTACCGTACCTGGGAGTCTGAGCTCCAGGCTATCCCTGATGAAGTTAGCATAAACAAGATACCAAAGAAGTTACATGTGGATAATGAGACCTCTCTTCTACAGCTACCACACCCTAATATTGATGCCTCACCTGTATACTATGCCCAGTCCAACTCCAAGGTAGAGCGACTCCACCGCACCTTGGCCAACCTAAGCAGGATAAATAGCACCACACCAGACAAGATACAAGGGTTAGTAAACGACACCTTCACGTCTGGGGGAGGTATCAAGGATAAGGAGAGGGAAGAAGGCGACGACAACGACGACGATACCGAGAGCGAAGACGAGAAGGTCCCGTACGATGGCCGAGTTCTAAAGGAAGGACAGTATGTTAGGGCCAAGGTAAATCTGAGATCGAGAAATAAACAAGACCCCTTCTGGGGTGGCGTTGCAAAGGTTACCGAGAGGAAGGGGAGGAAGCAGTACTACATCTATGATGGGAACAGGGTCACCTTGCGCCACATCAGTCACCTAAAGAATTATGATATCGGTGAGAAGCTCCTAGAGGATGTTAAAGTAAACCCTACTGTGTGGGAGCGAGCAATGCCTTGTTTAGGACCCCGACCTAAGTTCGATGTGGAATATGGAAACAATAAGGTCAGGGTGAACGACGATTGGCGCATGAAGATTGTCTATCTAGGCTACCCTGGATTACGAAATATGGAGAGGGTAGCTATGAAAATAAAGGACGGAAAATATCAGCTACTCTACCTAGCTGTTCCCGACTTACCCTTTGAGCACTGGTATAAGGTCCTGGGGGACCTTGATGCAGAGGGCTGGTATGGACACGAACCTAAGGACGAAGGTGAGTTCTGGGTAAGCGACAAAGGAGATAAGGTTAGAGAGGAATCTATTACCTGGTGGTTGGTGAAGTTCCGAAAGCGATGAAGGTCTAAGGGAATAAGGAAGGAAGGAAGGAGCAACGTGACTTGGGGGAGGTGTAGCGCGTACCACTACGCGGGCACAAGTCACGTGCGACAACAAAGGGGTTGTCGCGGATATAGAATATAGATAACGTAGATATTAATACAGCATAGGCACGTGGGTTCCGGCGGGACTCATGGCAGCACACCGGAAGTGTGCTGCCCCACGTGCGGCGGCATTCGCGAAAGCTTCGCGAATGATTACGCAGTGCACGATTTAATAAAAATATAATCTTTAATAAAAATAAACACAACTCTTCAAAAGGAAGCAAACGTGCCTTTCCCCCCCCCTGCCTACTTGTGCACGTAGCGCCTCGGCCTGTGAACACCTTACGCGCAACATCTCCAAACGCTTCTTTTCCGTGCGTCTGCCACAAACCATCCTGGCCATTTGCTGCTCTTTGGCCCTGACCACTTGTCGCAGCAACGAACTCAAGCCAATTCATGAAACGAGCAACTCCACGAAAAGCATCCGCTTAGTCACTCGGAGCAGCGTCGGCTATTCAAGTACTTAGTGCTGCTTCAGGCCCATGGCTTGATGCCCTCACTGAGAACGAGCAGACACGTGGTGCTAAGTGCTGCACGACACAACAAAAACAAGTGACGAACCGTGTTCCGAGGCGACGTGTTGAGAAAGGAAGCGGACAAAAACACGAAATTAATTTCGCGGCTGACCTCGATAAAGTTGTGCTGATTCCCAGAGAGAACAATGCCGTTGGGGCTTGAAAGATGAACATGCATTTGTCGTTGAGGTAACTCCCCAACCTTTCCGCTATTTCATGCAGCTCTCACTGCATCATCGCATCTTAAATCTGAAAACTCGGCTCCGTTGAAGCCCTGTGCCACATAGCTACATAACTCAAGAGCCACACCAAAATGGACTTCTCCACTAGAGCCACGGGCCCGTCCCTCAAAGAAGATGAATCCATCGCAAACAGTAGCTCTAGATGGTGGCTCTGTTGCCTTGGATCGAAGAAGTACAGTGTATCAAGGTCGTCTAAGTCATCTCGACGTCCCTGGGTAAGGAAAATGAACATAGGCCCTAGCTCAATAAAACTTCGCCAGAAACAATTGAAGAAAATGCAAGAACTGAGAGATCATACTGCTGTGGTAAAGAAACCTATCTCAAAAATTCTGATAAGGAATAACCGACAAGGTACACACAATTCGAGAAACTTACTGCTCGAATACTCGAACACCTTAACTTTTGAATTTCAGGCTTGGCAGACCGAGCACCTATAGCCATAAAAGGAGTCACATGCCCCACGTCCTACGAGCAGATGGCAGTGACTAGCATTGGATCAGAACGTTTACGACCGAAGTTGTCGGTCTCAACTATGGTAGATTCATGGAGCTCACAAAAAAACAGTCCAAGGATTGTAGCTCCACGAAAAGCGAGCGTTTCTTCATCACGAAGAAAGAGAATCATCATCAACATGCACGCCGAAGCTGAACCATCGACTCGTGAGAAATCGGAATATAGTATTAACGTTAGTGGAAGCACTTCATCAACGAGCTACAGTACCAGTAAATCATTGTCTTCGGTACATGGGGCTTGAAGGTGCTTCTGCAGATTTCTTGTGACTTGTGTACAACTAGGTATTGCACCTTCGCTATTAAATCTTAGTTTGTCACTAAGCAGATTAGCATCAGGAAAAATTTGCTTGCGAATATTGTATTCGGCAAGCCAACTGTGTAATTGAATTGTTAATAGTTATTAAACAGTTATCAAAGTGTCTAAAGTGACATGCATTTTAAGGCCCCAGAACCTTGTATTAAGCTCATTCACACCTTCAAAAAAAAAAGATCAAAAAGTTCCTTCCAAAGTCATGCTGCGCATTGCTAGATTGCGTCAAGTTGTGCGAAGCACAAATCAGTGCTTGACATTGTCTCACATCCATTGATTTTGTGCACATGTCAACAGTGCTCACTGCACACACCTAGATAACACTGTTGTGCGACCGTGAGACTTTTGGATGGATCAGATCTCTCTCTCTCTCTCTCTCTCTCTCTCTCTCTCTCTCGCTGCATCTGTGCATATCCATCTCTAGATCTCATGATCTGCATAGCTGTCCATGTGCACAACTAGCTATCTAGACAACACTGAACATCAAATTCAATCAGAACCGATTGAATCGTCTTGATCGCATTCTCTGTGTAAATGAACAACTCGAATGATCAAGTAGGCTGCAAAATGACACGTCTAGCACGTGCGTGAGCGATGCAACGAACAACAAATCTGTTTTTCAGCGTGCTGGTATGTGTGATGCATAGCATCGCATCCGTCTAGATCGAACTAATTAACATCTAGACACATGGATGCGTTCTCACATCAAACACAACCTACCGTCTCTAGACAAGTCTGGGGGCACGCGCCATGAATTTCAATCTGTACATTGTGACATCCATGCAGCGTGTGCCCAATCCGGCCTAGAATTACAATGTGGATACGTGCAGGCTTGATTTGCTTGTTTTAAACATTGAAGCAATCAAATTGTTTGCATGATGATCTACGTTCTCCTTAAGGAAGAATAAGTCTTTGTCTACGCTGCCCCATTAATTGCCATAGCAAGATTTTGTCTTGCTCGTGCAGTACTTCGCCTCTGAATATTCTGCCGTGCAAAATCGCTTACTATTTTACTGAATGACGACTTCGAATTTCGTAATGCAGTTATCCAAGGATTAATATCGCCTCCATCCGTCGAACGGCACATTAAGTGCAGAGATTTGCCATCTTTGGATCTCAAATGCAAATGAAAAACCCCCATTCGCTTCTTATCCCTTTCAAAGGAAGCAATATTCGACAATGGTAAGATGTTTGCCTTTGTAAAAATACCATCTATCGCTTGCTGGAGGACACCTTTTTTGTTTGTCCCTGAGATGCAAGTTTAAAATCACTTTTTGTCAATATACTAGTATCTATTGATATTTAAGTCTCATACCATGAAAAAGGACGTATTGATGCAGTATGAAGAATTCCTCTTTCCATTTCAGTGGTTTTCGAAGGCTGCTATTTTCTTCATAGCATGCCCGCTCAAGAAATCCTTGATGCAAAACTAAATTTCCTGTTTCATTAGCCTTCGTAACCACTTTGGTAAGCAAGTCTGCACTCTTTTCTGAAGGAGTCATGAAGGGAACCATATTTTCATCCAGCTCCATGTCTCCGCCATGATTTTCTATCCCATCCGGATTGACTGCTTTATGTCCTTCATTTTCACTTAACGTATCCTTTTCGGTCCGTGGACTGTCACAATAGCTAGTCGTTCCAGTAGCATATGATTTTGGGGTATTTATGCTGCTCTCTTCACCCGTTAGCGTTTTCGTATTCTTCCCTATGCTGCTACCTAAATCAAGTTTGTAATCTTCCGACCAGGTCTCCTTTTCAAGATTCTTACTCGTACGAATCTCATCTCCCATAGCCTCTTGATTAGTGGATTCTCGTGAGCGGGCACATACACCCCCCATTTCACAGGATTATGTGTTCGACTTCGAATGTGTTGTGTTTTCCTTGGTGTTCGTCTAGGGTAGCGACACTGGGAGAAATTGTTGGAATGGATCGACCCTGCGGATGCTGGGAAGTACGTGGGGATTCCAAGCAACGACAAGGTTCTTTCTTGCTTTTCTCTGCCAAGTTCCCCTTTATTTCGGAACGCCGTCCCAATTCCAACCATTTCCCTGTGATATCATGAAATCGGATCGAAACTTCCTGCATTCCCAGAAGCGAAAGGTAGTCTGGGGCGCTAATTTTGAAATGATTCCTCTTGTTCACTGGCCCTGAGACAGGGCATGAATGATAACTGCAGCACAATGTGCGAGTACGAAGTTTTTCCCTGCATTAAGCGCTTGGATTTTAATATCGCGACAACCTATGAAAGAGAGACCGGAAAATGGCGACACACCCCTTCAATATAGAATCACCGGATGTGAAACTAAAGGAGGAATTGAGTGTGCTGAGAAAACAGGTAGAAGTACATCACAATGAGACTTGGAAAGTTCTTGATGCAAGGAAATGATTCATTTTCAGTCGAACATAGATTCTTCATATCATTGCCAGGTACACCCCCACATAGTCGCACAAATGGGTTTCAACATCAAATTAACATGATCTAACTGTTATTAGAAAAGCCAGCGCTTGCTCAATCTCGAAAACACCTGGCGGAGAATGGAAGCAGGAGACTTAAAATTCAATATTGGTCGTGTAGTACTTGCACCAGGTGCACAGGGATCTGAAAATGTAAAATGATTGACATGCAATTTCTTTGCAACAGTTCCTAAGTTTTATTTTGAACTAGGTTTCCAACATGGAAAGATATGTCAGAGTCTCCATGTATACTTTGTTGAATTTTCTTTCCAATCCTTCTCAATATCTTCATGGGGAATATGATAAGTGACGTTCTTCACAAGATGGACTACATGCAAGCTTTAATAGACAATCTATGCATATTTTAGGAAAGATTACATGATAACTATAAATGACCTAAATGAATACATCGAGTACTTCCCAAAAAAAATTAGAGCCTCTTTTAAGGACCATGTGGAGAATGTACCCTCTGCATCAATCTCAGAAATTCAATGAACTGACCCTCATTTTTTTTAGATTTTAAATTTAAACGGACATAGTCTAATGCTGAAAGGGTCAACTGAGGAATCAAGTAGATTCAATCCTGAAGTACTTGCTTCTTTTTTTGTTCCGATTATGGAGTCAGCCGGGACAAAGAACAACCTAGCCTAATGTTCTTCGCCCAGTGGCGTTGCAAATTATGTGTGTTTTTGCTTTTGAGTACATTCCATAACTATCCTGGTACCCATTTGTTCAGCAATTTACAATCATTCGCGCTTAAATTTTGGTCGGAGCATTTGAAATGTTGCATTATTCTGGTACGCTTGATCCTAATGTGCACCAACGTTGACAATTGAGAAGCTCGTACCTGCAGTTTGCTGCAATCATGACATCGATTCATTTTGCAGCCATGCGTTGCGATGTCAATTTTTGCTAGTTAATAGCTACGATTACATGGATCGGCGCGAGAAGAAATGCATGCACAACAACACTAGAACAAGTGGAGGCGCGCGGGGACGTGTCGTGTGGTCAGTGGGTTGTTGGACAGGCGGCTTTGCTAGCTAGCTAGCTCCACCTTGAGCTGCTGGATCAATCATGCTAGCATGCATGACCGCCATTCCCCACATTTGTAACTACTATCCGTTGCAGTGCTCCATTGCATCGTTTCGTACTTCCAGACATGATCACACGTGAACACGTGTGCAAGCGAGCGACAGCTTCGATCATGCACAAGTTGGTTGACAGCTAGACATTGAGACAGCCATTGCAGATGTTCATGCAGTAAGTGTTGTGAAGATGCATGTGTCAGCACAATGTCCACTGACGCAACACAATGATCATCATGCATGTTGACAATCATGATGCATCCCTTGTTCTACATGTCGATCATGTTGGCGTATGTCAGGATGTGCACGCCATGCATTGTAACGTTCCATCATCACGGTTTCTAAGCGTGGCACATTGACTCTTGACGACATGTCTAGATGCATGCCAAGCTCTATCCAATTCTCAAAAATAACTAGCTCGCTTTCTAACACAACAAGAACAGAGTTTTTATACCACCGCGTAAAGTACGCACTACCACCCCTTCGAGTCCAACGTAAGCCCTATTTCTGTGTCTGTTTTAGACTCACGCCTTCATAACATGGAATGCTGTATTCTTGGTGGTGAGTATAAATGCTCTGTATACGCGAATCTTCCCAAACCATAGCACATTGTTCGTTGCTGGTTTAACCAAAATATGACGAACTACTATTTCTTTTGGATGTAACCACGCTCAATTAGGATATCCACCCATGTCTTCGTTTCTTGTGCACCAGAGAGCAGTTCCTCGCCGTTGATGATAAATGCAGGTACTCCGCTGATTCCCATCTGGCGGACTTCATCTACATCTGCAACGACCTAATTACAACAACAATAAGAAGAAATAACAGTGTTTTGTTGAGAAATGAGCTGCTTTGTTCAAAACTTCGTTGCAAACAGGATATTACCTCGTCTTTTAGCTTGTCCGTAGCAAGGAATTCCTTGGCATCTTTGAGACCGATTTCAGATGCAGCTGCCTCTAAAACTTTAGAGTCTGAAATGTCCTTTTCCTGCTCGAAGTCTGTTAGGAAGTCAAAAGATAAAAATAGAACAGAACTAAGTTGATAAAGTTTCAAGACTGAACGAATAACGCCAATATCACATATGCTTTTCTGCTCTAAACTCAGCTGGAGGTTAATACTCACAATAGGACATGAGCTTCTCTATCATCTCGTCCTGGAGTAAATAGCAGCAAAGGCCGATCAACCAATAGCAAGGAATGTAAAGCAAATACCCCCCACCTGTTTTCCGTTGTCCCTGGCAAAGTAGAGGAGGCGATGCGAATCCATCGTATTTCCAACCTACGTATGTGATTTTTGGTCAACAGGCGGAAAAATCGTAAATCCATTTTGAACACCACTCCTCTTCTCGATCCCCTTTAAAAGCAAGCCAACAGTTTCGGCATGCACTTCCCGCATATTTTTAATTTCTTCTACCTTTCCCTTGTAGGAAAACTTAATGCCAACCTTCGATCCTTGCTCCTTCATGTACGGAATCATCTTGTCCACCTTTTCGCGGATAGAAAACATGAAACTTATTATCATGTGATCCAGACAATTGACGACGAAACAGTACTGCACTTCGTTGCCGCAGTATGCGTCAACAAATGCTCGCCACAGCACGGACAACAGTTATCAGTGTAAGGGAGAAATACTCTTATTAATACGATTTCTATACTACTCTTAAATAGTTTGCATTCTACGACCCTTTCCTTCCCGAACTTCTGGTAGTAATGCTCCATCTTGTCTACCCCTCTGAATAAAAACAGAATAGTGGAAAAGTAGGAAAAGGAAGGGGATGTAAGGAATATGCGACGAGGGAAAGTCATGATTCTTGCTGGGCAATGTACTCGCTATCGTAAAATAGTTCGCAGCTGAAAGACAACAGAAGATTTAAGCATCATTTCGTGAAATGACCATAGATCATTGATGTCTTTGCCCTGCAAACCGTACTGCAGGCCAAAAAACAGCGTTCTATCTGCAGTTGATCCGTGTATTTTATTTATGCAGCAGTAGTAGAAAGTAGCAGCAGAAGGCAGGTAGGCAAGGATACTTTGAATATATATTTTTATCTCTTGTCCTATTTAAGTATGTTACTACGGTGTGGGAGCCTGTGGGTTGAGGAAGAAGGGTTTCCAATTCACAGTCACCTTATCTAATTATGAAATGATATAGAGTTTGGAAAGGCGTTGGTTATAATTATGATCCTCCGGCGCTAATTTTCGATGTTATAAAGTTGCTGCCACATTTTCTCGCACAGATTTGTAGATTCGCCCGTCACAAAATTAAGCGAACTCAATCGCCGTTTATTATCGTGAAAGAGAGAATAAAGTTCCTCGAAATGTCACGTACAGTCTGCCGGCAGTTTCTTCAGCGCCAATTCCATGCGACGCTTGCCGACGAAACACCTAGAAAGAGAGTGTAATTAAACACTAGTAGCAAAGAAGCACTTATTTTGTGATTTTATGGAGGAATACGGCAACTAGACTTTGATTTATAGAGAATATCATACTACCAGGGTCAGACCTGATCATCATTGTTAAAAACATGACTGTCAGTTCGTTAGTTACGGAGACAACACGCATTAGACTACAACAGTGTAAAAAATCAAGTGTGAAGATTGATCACGTTGCACCCTTCCATTGATAATGATGAATGAAACTTACGTTGTCCGAGACGATGTCGATCTTAAGGGTTTTCTTCTCAATCGAAGAAGAGGGAGTGTTCGTGGTTGCCATCGCCAGGCGTCGTCGGATTCTAGCTACACCGACAAACCGCGTTTGTGCACTTTTTAGAGAGAGAAGAGCCAGAATGAATCGTGGAAATCCTGAAAAAGTCGGAAAATCCTTTGCATATCTATCAACTAGGTTAAGGGTCGGATGTGTACAACCAAAGGGCGAATTTAAAAAGAAAACTCTGTATAAAAAGGAAAGTATAAAACGAAAACTTGAAACGTGGGGAGATTAAGAAGATGACGGAAATGAAACGAATTATGTTAACAGTATTGACTCGAGAAAATGTATTTTGCCAATTATTGCTTGGCGAACAGAAGGGGTGGATGTCTATGAGAGAGGGAGGAGAGAGAGAGAGAGAGAGAGAGAGAGAGAGGGAGAGGCATAAGATACTCGAAGAGGTGTGAAGATTCTCGGGGATTCAATTCTCACTGCCGCTTTTTTGTATCCAGTAGTACTCGCAAAAACGATGTACATTTACCCGTACACTTCGATCTACGACATAGTTATGGTTTCATAAATTCACATAAATGAAGGCCTTTTTCGCTGAAAATAAATCGACTTCCTTCTCGTTGCCGATCCGTCTAGTCTTCACATACGAGCTCTTCCCCACTCTCCGCTGCGAAACGCTCCAGTATCCAACAAGCTCTGCACCATGGTCGTGAAATCGCTGCCCCAAGACAAGCCCAAAATCGTGTTTCACGCCGCCATGATGGCGATTCAGAACTTTGGCTTCATGATATTCTATTATGATATCTGGGGCCAAACTCCTCATGACTCTAAGTGCCAATCTACCAGGGATGCCGTGGCAATGATGTCCGTTACATGCTTCTGTGTTGCTTTCCTCTGCGTCGGAATGGCATTCGGGGGCTACACCGATGATCAATTTGTGTTTGCGTTGTATTGGTTCGCGCATCTGGCTGGAGGAGCCGCTTACACTATCTGCACAATCACGATCCCGATCGCGAGATATTCCAGCAAGGGTAAAGACTGTGCTGCACTTGCTCCCTTGACTGGAGACCGTATCGAGATTATCTATATCCTGCACGCTCTTCTTTACTTTGTCTATGTGGGTGGAATGCTGAGCATCACATATTTTTCATTCATTAAGCCAACATATTATGGTGGTAAAGTTCTGCCACTTACCGAAAGCAAGAAAGCCAACAATGCAGACTGATTGGAAAAACTATAGTACATTCACAATCATCTGAATGAAGAACATTAGACCTCATAATTCTTCGATTCACGCACAGTTCATACTGAACACGTTTTTGGAAATGAAGCGGATGCAATTTCATGTGCACGTTGTTGCTGTACCGCGTCGCACCCACCGCACCACACCGCTAGCACAGCACACCACAATTAGCTTCCATTTCCCCGAAACAGACCCTGAACAAATGTGACAAATGTCAGCACGCTAGAACGACAAGCAACATCGCATCAGCTTCACATTGCCTGAGTGAGGACACCAATAAGGAGACCCTTGTGGCCGTGGCGCCGTGCTAGCGTGGCGGCGACCGCACTCACCCAGAGGTGTCACCTGCTCCCCCCGCTCACATGCACTCGACTTCGACGGGCAGCAAGGACCGCTTTCGAAGATGAGGAGACCCTCCAAGGTTCACTGAAGGGTCTCCTCAAGAAACTGAGGGCCCTGCAGTTCGCTGTCGCAGTGGTGTGACAGCTTGGACGTGCGGCCTTGTTCAGGAACAAACACTCCGAGGTGGCAGAGCAACTCGTAGGGGCCGTGAACGAGGAGGATCAGGTGACGGCGGGGGCGGGCGCGTGCCTGGAGCTGCTGAAATGAAACAAGAACTTGAAGCAAGCAAGCAAAGCACTGTTGTGAAGTTGTGAACAGGTGAGTTTTGGAGTTTTGGGTGTCATCAGGCCGCTGAACAAACAAACAAAGGTGATGATGGACTGCAATCCACTGGTTCCTTTTTGAACAATAAACCATGAATGAAGCATTGATGCAAACTGCACGCGAGCAAGAACCACGTCGTGGGAGACACTGGAGACACCGCCCTTTGACATGTCATGTCATTTGCACGTTTTTTTTGGAGCAAAGTGTTTTTTTTGGTGAGTGTTTCCCAGATCTAGTTGTCAGTTGAAATTTTGAAAACGAAACAATGAATCAATGAATCAATGAAACAACAAAACAAGGATGATGTGTGTGAACTGCGTGTCCAAAGTGTTGCAAGCTGGCAAGACACCAGCAGTGTGCGAAATGAACGCAGTGCCTCGAACTAGCCAACGAACAACAAACCAAACAATGAACAAACGAATGCACACGTGCAATGAGAATAATGAGAACAATGAGAACAATGCTGAAAAACCACATTTCCAAAGTGCAGACACTTGCAATGTGCGAAATGCAGTGCCTCGTCGAACTGGCTTCAGTGAGGACTGACCAGCAAACTAGCGGGGTTCATGCAAATTGGCACGAACTAAACATTGAATGCATCACAACTAGCAGCCAAATGACAACGACGCAAAGCATCTATCCTGAGCAGGAACTTCCTGATAGCCACGTCCACACGGAGATCAACGTTGGGGACAACCGAGGGGGCGCCGAGCAAGACTCTGGTCTTGACAGAGTCAGGGGCATCAAAAAATGAAGAGCATGCATGTCGCAGAAACAATCACCAAGGGCTCAAAAAGAATTTCTTTCACGTGGTTTTGTCCGCAGTGTGAATAAAATGCATACGGTTTATCCACTGCGACATCTATTTTGAGTCAAAACGTAGGTATAATTCCATTGCGTTTCGTATCAGTAGTAGCCAGTCCTCATCGACCCGAAACCGAACACAGGCAACTGCTACCCAAACAACTAGGCCTACCTGCACTTTACCTCCTCCTTACCCACGTGTGATCGAGTTGAACGACTAACTTCTATCCCATGGGTAACCGATTTTTGTTTTGTAGTCCAGGACACTTTAATTGAGATTCCTCCTGTGATTAAGTATCGATGCTGCGTTCCTGAATGTGCTCCTCTCACCCTATGCTGATTTCGGGCTCGTTGTGAATTTACTACTTCGTCGCTTGCCCATCCACCATGTGTGATTTTGACCATGTGTATATGTATGCGCATTACGTTGTGTGATTGCAGGTGAGGGTGAGGATGTGAAGACAGAGCCGCCCAAAGCCGACGAGAAGGATAAGGGTGGGAAAGTGCAAGGTCAGTGCATGCACAAGTCTTTCTTATACGAACTCCGATCCATCGAATTCTAAATTCTAACCTCTTCACCATTTTCCCAACTCTCTTTACTGATTTCCCCTTGCAGATGAAGCGTTCGATTTATTTGCGGAGGTGCCATCAGATGGAGGCGGTGCTGACAGGTGGGAAAGGATTCTATACAGGAGAGTCTTCTCCCAAGCAGGGAAAGAGGCCCTCACCAAGAGGCAGATGAACCTCATGATACGTAAGTCTTGTGAAATCTTTCACACCATAGTATTATACGTGTAGATATAATATTACCATTTTGGTACCATACATATTCCTTCCTGTCCTTATATCCCACTTCCTCTTATTTGCTGATCAGATCTCCTCGAGCGTGAAAACCGATGGTTCTGGAAGGGAGGGAAATGGAAGGCTATGATTATAGACTCGAAGAATGTAGCAGAACTTGACCGTGTTATGAAGGTTGGTACGCCCAGAGAATGCGACTTAACTCGACACACGGACACAGCAGAACACGTACATAACTATGTGGTAGTTTACTCATCTTCACCCATACGCTAGGGCCACAAACATAAAGTTTTAGATCTTCACAGCATTGAGAATACACTCAAATATATTGAACAATGCAAATAAATTGTTAATATGAATACGCGTGCATGTATACTAACTACATTTTTGCTGCAATTCAACTAGCTTGCAATGATAAATCGGCTGGGATCGGTTGCCAAGAAGATTTTCGCCAAGTAATACTGATATCTGTAGTTAAAAAGCAGCAATGATAACTCGAGCATCATGGACTCAAATAACCAACAACGACATTTTTAGACTTTTGAAGCATACTTGCAGCCGATACTCCCTTTTCAAATGAGCCTATTATGTGCGTATAAAGCAGCCACCGCTTCGAATCGCTGAATCTGAATAACTCTTTGTTCCCCTGTAATGGTGAAGGCACACTACGGCAAGCAGTCGGATGGCCAGTTTGAAGGAGCGTAATATTCTCGGCTTGACCCACCACAACTTCTACTACACAGAGGTCGGCTTCTCCTGCATGGCAGAGATCTTCTGGGGAATAATACCAAGGATGCCAAGGAATGGAGTATTCTACGAGCTAGGAAGCGGTAAGAAGGAATAGATAGCAATATCAACTTTGCACACGTTACAGCATCTCCAAATAGATTCATATATATCATTGATTTTTCTACTTGTTGGAATCTGCTAGGCTCTGGGCGACCGCTGGTGGCCGCTGCCCTTCTTCATCAGTTTGAAAAGTGTGTGGGAATAGAAATTCTCCAAGATTTAGTCCATATCTCGAGGCAGGTTTCAGCTCTTCTCTCTCTTCCTCCCTCCAATCTCTCTCTGCCCTTCTCTCTCTCTCTCTCTCTCTCTCTCTCTCTCTCTTTAAGATTTTGTGCTCGTATTTGTATGTGTCAATTTAGGTAATTGGGCATTTCGTGCCCGAGAACCGCGATAAAGAAATTAGCAAATATGTGAACGAAAATACTGTTCGCGTAATAAACACGGACTTTAAGGAAATTAAATGGGCAGAAGAGGCAGATGTTGTTTTTGTCAACTGCTCAAGGTGACAGCGATTTTTTCCTAATTAAGATACACGCACGTCGAGAAACAGCAGGGAGAGAAAAGTGAAAGAATATAGCGTTTATAACGCATTCCTATGTCAATGATATGTGTATTATACCACAGGCACACATAATATATATATATATATATATATATATATATATATTCATTCTCTCTCTCTCTCTCTCTCTCTCTCTCTCTCTCTGTCTGTCTCTCTTCCCCCTCCCCCCTGTGTGTGTACGTAATCATGTGTGCACTACTAAATGCTTAGTTTCGATGATAAACTGCGGAAGTACATTGGCTCGACCGCCGAGAAAATGAAGCCTGGTTCATACGGTTAGGAGATTCTTCATTAATTCGTCAATCTTAATCGTGATATTAGTATGCAACGTTAAAATAATTGGAATTATCTTGCTACAGAAGCTAATTTAGTTCTAATACTCGGTCTTGTTCCTACAGTAATTACAACGACATTTCCCCTCGAAGCAAGTGGATTTATCCATATTAGTGCACGTCAATTCGATACAGAGGCGGGGTAAATAATGACAACATTGACCATGTTTTGTGCATTCATACCTTACACCCCTTCGTCTTATGTATCAGCTATGTCTCTCTACACGTACATCATAAGCCTGAAGACGATGCCAACCGGAGTCCAGAAGCATCTCCGAAGACATCGTCGATATTTCTTGCTGATCTAAGTAGTAGGAATGAGAAGAAGCTAGGTATAGAGGATGGTGGAAAAGACTAAGTGCAAAGATGCCTGAAGTATCCTCCAAATTAGTAATCACTACACACAGATTATAAGATGCAGTCCTACATGTAGTACTAGACCTGTCTTTCAGGATGTATTTCATTACAATTTTGTATAGATGTGACAAATGTATGATAGCATGCAGCGCGGATTCTCTGCAACCAATAGGTCCAAAGAAGAACAAGATAAGCGTAGCGCTACTTTATCATATTACATTGTTATATGAGACGGATGTGATGAAGAATTAAATTTTTTCAATGGTCATCCTGATGTAGCTGTGCAATGTTATATAGTTATAGCTAGCCTTTTGCTACAGCAGCAACAAAGGTACACGATGAGCAAAGCTGTCCCTGTGCGTGTTTTCGGTGATCGGCAAATGACCATGCGCAAACTGCTCTATGCTGCGCTAGGTGTGCGGAAAGACTTGGCGCAACATTTTTAAGCCACTACATGTTGCTACGATCGTAATCATGTATGATGCATTATGTACATGGCTCATAATGCACACATGTCTAATGTCTAAGTCTTGTAAGGTTGTCATTATTGCAGTCTCTGCAACATCTAACATGTATAATAGTATGGGAATGTTATATGAATTCGTTCACGACACACATCACATGCCCTAGAGCTCTGCTTCGAATATAATAATAGCTAGACAATGACATCGATAATGTTGATGGAGCCATTATCTTGGTTTTCTCTCACGGACTTTGCTTGCGGTCACATTTGCGATGACCCCCTCGCAATCTGTACTTTCGTCCTTGTGATCCGATCCCGAATCACGTGAGAACATGAAGATTGGCATGTACTTGCGAACAGTTTCTGACCCTTTCTGATCCATACGACTGCTAATTCTGGCCTCTGGACTGCGATTGTTGCCTATATCGACAGTTGAGCTATGATTAGCTTTTGCAGTACGCGTATTCGGTTCCTCGTCAGTCAGGGTCAGACCTGCAATTGTTCACCGCACAAATTCATGTTTTGTGGTAATACAACAACTAGAGAAATCTGTTCGATTAAATTGGTTAGGAATACCTTCCCAGGATCCGTCTGACTCCTCGGCTTCAAACGGACGTGGGAATCCCTGAAGATTGCTGTCCTTGTGACGCAAGCGCTTTTGGTGATCTATCATCGCCTTAGAAGACCTCTTCACGGCATTAGCTGCTACTACTCTTGTACCGCTGCCACCAACTGCAACTCCAGAGTTCTTCCTACTTTCCACCCCGAGTTGTCCGGCACAGCGCCAGCGGCGCGACAGGCGCCAACCTCCATTCCCATCAGATACAGGTTCGTTGTCAACAATTGATACGGAACCAGTGCTATCATCGTTCACTGTAGCGAGTGGAGAGCCTGTGGGTATCTTTGAGAGAAACCAGCTTTTGCGGATCTCATCAGTAGAAATATCTGGGTCGTCTTGGAACGGTGGGACAGATGTCTGGTACATTTTTTCCTCTGCAAATTTGTTGTTCGTTTTCTGAATTTGCGGCACTACTGCCTCGGATGAATTCAACCTCGTTTGGTTTCTTGCCAAGTCATGGGCTTCGCGCACCTAATAGTGATGGACTTATTCATGACTGCCTTTGCTGTTGTAGTAAGCAACTACCACTACTACTAGTAGTACTACCACCACCAAGTGTGTGGGTTGTTATTACATACACCACCTTCTGAAGCCAGGAAAAGCGACGGGCCCGCTTAATGCGGTTCCGACGTACTTCTTTCTCGACACTGTCCGTCTCCCATGGATCAGGCGTCTTTTGATGATACATAACGTCAATGGTATAAATAGGTTAAGTACAAATCAGAAGGAATATCTCCCGATTAGTCAATGTATCTTTACTTACGGTTTCCGCCAACTGCCGCTCCTCATCACTGGTGCGGTTGTATAGTTGCTCATTTGTTTCGATCACTTTGATTGGAAGTGCAGGGGAGAGGAAGCGAAATTTCGCCCAGCTAGAGCGCCAATATGGAATGTGGACGGAGGGACGGGGAGAGCGTGGGCTAACCGAGGGGTCAATAGCAGCAGCGGCTGCAAGTACTGCTACACCTGAGTGTGAATTAAAAAATCACTCGAAAATAACGATGCGGGTACATAAATAAAGTCCCCACCCCAAAGAAGGAGCAGAGGCAGCATCCGGCCCGTCACGCAGCCCTCATTATTATCTGATGAGAGGCAGCAGCAGCAGCAGCAGCAGCATATCCAGCTGGTCAAGCGAGGTGTCCCATTGTTGTTGTTGTTGTTGTTGTTTGGAGTATGATCGATCGATAATCCTGGATCTAGGTGATAATAAGCGAGAAAATAAATTGAATAAATAAATTAATTAATTGTAAGAATAGATCTAGAGTCTAGATCTACGTGAATACATGTACATGTATATCTGAGGATGATCAAATGATGAATGATAATCTTCGCACTTCTTTTTCTTCTTTTTCCTAGATCTACATAGGTAGTCTAGGAGAGGGATTTCGTTCCTTCGCAGCTCGAGCTCTTGATGCTCGTAACGCTCGTAACGCCGTGTACCACCGTAATTTGATCAAGAATCCATGGTGATACGAAGGTGCGACATCCATATTTTGGGCTTATTTGGAAAAATTAAGGGCCAGCAGCATCGCAGAGGAAAAGGAACAGGAGAGGAGAGGTAGTCCTCGAAACCACGATTGGACTTTTGATAGGTGTAGAAGAGGAAGAGGCATGGATGACTAGAATACTACTCGGTTGCTATGATGGTGAAGATTCATGAGAAAAGCCATCGTTGAAAAACTTCCTTTGTGCATTATTTTTGGATGATGGAATAGGGCATCGAAAGATCGCTGTATAGACATATTGTAACCAGACAAGGCTTTGACGTAAGAACGATGAGCAACCCGTTGTTCGGGGAACATTCAGAGACGACCCCCGTCATGCCCAGAAAGGCATCGAATCATAACTCATCAAAGCTCGTGAATCTTCACCTATCGGTCGAGCAAATGGCTAAAGCTCGCCTTTTCGCGGTACATGAACGAGTCTTTGATTTTATTTACTACAAAACCTTTCGATAACCATAAGCACTTTAATTCGCGAGTTTCCAGAGAAAAGCGGCCAAAATGAAGACTTCATCCATACAAGAAGTATAGAAAAAATTCCTTCCATTGCACTTACTTACTACCAACTACATCAGAAAGGAGAGCGACGCGGCCGCTCTCGTACACCTCGAGGGCTGAGTTCATATGCAGGACATCTCCGTACCTCAAAGAGTGTCGGTCCTCCCACTGGAAGAACGCGTCGAAGTAGGTCCCCATGAAAGAATTCTCACAGTAGATCAGTCAGTCGCAGCACTCGTTCGCGCTCTCTCACTCGGACTCGATCAGAGCGATCATGGAATCTAGGCGGCGGCCAACACAATCCTCGTACAAGGTAGGTAGTAACGAACTGATGAAAGTGAATCATCGGAACGACAACAAAGATTGTCTTTGTTACCCATTGACAAGAAAACAAGTTCTTACTTGCGTTGTGAATGAAT
Organism: Bigelowiella natans CCMP2755; assembly: GCA_000320545.1. Lineage (NCBI taxonomy): Eukaryota > Cercozoa > Chlorarachniophyceae > Bigelowiella > Bigelowiella natans. The sequence continues at coordinate 132,692 of ADNK01000772.1, read as the reverse complement.
AGTGTCATTGATAGCGAAGTCTCCATCGTTTCCATAGCTGACACGTGTGTATTTGAAACTGCTACAAAGTCGTAAGACCGTGCCTTCAGCGAAGTCCATCCGAGAGTATGCATCTTTATGATTTCAACTGCAAGCACGCACAAGAGCCACAGAGGATGACACATCCAACACATATTACATATATTTGTATACTTATATTACATTGTAATACATATAAATATATGTAAATTGTTCTGTGAGTAGGTGTACATTTCTTATTACTAACCCCCACATCGATGGTAGGATATGTTCTTAGATGTTTGTACTACTACTTTCAGATCTGTAGAAGGCAAGCCTATAAAAGGCGGAGCACTGTCACTAGCTGCTCGGTTCTCTGAATTAACCATTAAGATCGATCGGCCTAGCCCCCTTTCCTACGACAGTAAAGCAGCAAGAGACCGGTGAGGGGAGGATAATGGGTGCGGGTGGAGGGACCTTAGTAAGGACAGGACACCGAATTGTATGTATTTCGACTAACCGAAAAGCATAACAGCGTTGCGAACGATACAATCAACAATGGTTATGTATGTGAACTTGACGACGACAATCAAAATAGAATAGTATATGAAAGATGCCAGCAATGTCATAGAAGCCCAACGAATAACATGTATCCGGTATTTCGTAATCCTTCCACCTTTTCGACATCGGTGTCGCATATTTAACGTCCTCAGCTTCGGTATCATATCTCCTTCCCTTATCGCTCTTATAGGCTACTAAAATCTTCCATTTCGAGTGTTATCCCAACTGCAAGGCGCTTCAAGCCAGACAACTACGATCCGAGTGCTAAAAAAGGTGGCTGAATGAGAAATAGTGCATCGACTCCAAAAATAACTGAAAGTAGCTTTCGAGCGATTCCTTTTTGTTTTACCTTTGTTTGTCCTATACCTTACGCATGTTGTATTCGTATGTATTGTGCATTTGCGGTTCTCATTTTCTTAGATCCAGGGCCTATGACGTACAACATCGAGGCAGTTAAAGACAAGTAGTATTGATTTTCACCTACAGAGGGAAGAAAAATAGGGGGATTACGTAGTAATGTGGGAGAGAGAAAGAGAAAGAGAGAGAGAGAGAGAGAGAGAGAGAGAGAGAGAGAGGTGCACACGTACCCACGTACCCACGTACCCACATACACAAACACCGAAAGATAGTAGGGGGGTGGTTAAGGGACGATTCAGATCCCTCCTCTCTTACATACAGACTGGCGAAATCGCCTCGGCGGGTCGTAATTCCGACGTCAAGAAGGTTTAAGAAGAAGAAGGAAGAGGAAACGCCTGGGCCTCTTACATACCGTGTTAATGAGGCAAAGGCGAAATTAGGTTGTTTATACTGAAGAGCTTAGGCATCATTAAGATATGTCGGTGCAGAATTTATTAAGAATACCTTTTTGCTACGAAAACTTCGTGAATGTTAGCATGCTGCCATTCCTATTTGTCTTCTTCTCATTCAATCATGATAGTGACGACATCTACACTGCACCCCAGGTTATGAATGATAAACATGGAGATTGTTAACATGTTGGTAATGATAATGAACAACGAATCTAATTGGTAACACGATCGAAGTTTCAAAAGCATGTATACATGAAACATACACAGTTCACGTTCTTTGTGCTCTTCCATTCATATGTTTGTACACAGGACCAAGCGCCTATGAAACAGAAAAATCTCATAAATCGTCTTCAAAATCACGCAAATCTAGAGGGGTAACATTTGGAACAGCACGTAGAGACGCACCTGTCATCTATTCAGTAAGGTTAAATGAAATTGTCTGAAAGCTCTAAGAATGTGAGAGCCGGAGCATGGCACATCATGAGATCAAGCCAAAACTGATTTTGTTCTATTTAAAAGTGTTGGCACAGAGCACGTTGCCGTCAGATATTCTGGACAATTGATGGTTGGTGTTGAAATGTTGCATGTTGCATGCACGCAGCTGCGAAAACATTGAACGTCTAGACACACTTAAGGCGACATGCTGGCATGTAGCAAATCAAGAACAAAGCTTGCAAACATGAGATGCGAGGGGTGCAAATGATGTCAGAAGCACCGCGACTCAGACAAACTCGGCGTGCCAAAGCACTCAGAAGCTGCGCCCGTGATCAGGCTAGCAGGCTTCGCTTGCGCGACTGGACACCATGAAGGTGATCTCTGCTGTGCAAACTGCATGCATGAAGTCATGCAACGTCGATTTCATTTCCACGTGCCCGAACAAACCTCCCAGAGAACAAAGCTGCATGTCTCATAGGTGATCACTCGAGATTCAACATCGTGAACGAACATTGAACGTTGTGTGAACTGAGCACTGGTGCAAAGGTGGTGGTTGTGAAAACTGGCTAGTGCCAACTGGCAGCAGCCGGTTGAGACTGGGAGTGATCGCTGAGTCCGAAATTGGTGCTCATCGGACGAGCAGCATCGAATCAGTTGAGAGTCATGGCCAGGCTTGAAAGGTGAATCGAGTTGGAGGGGTGAGAGAGTGAGAGGAAAGAACAATGAGAACAATGATGAAAAACAACATTTCCAAAGTGTGACAAGACACTTGCAGTATGTGTGAAATGCAGTGCAAAGAAATGAGCAATGAACAATGAACAACGAACAACGACGAAAAACTGCGTTTCCAAAGTGTGACAAGACACTTGCAATGTGCGAAAATGCAATGCCTCGAACTGGTTTCAGTGAGGACTGACTAGCAAACTGCACGGGGTTCATGCAAATTGGCACGAACTGAACATTGAACGCATCACAACCAGCAGCCAAGTGACGACGACGCAAAGCATCCTGAGCAGGAACTTCCTGACAGCCACGTCCACACGGAGATCAACGTTGGGGACAACCGAGGGGGCGCCGAGCAAGACTCTGGTCTTGACAGAGTCAGGGGCATCAAAAAATGAAGAGCAAGCAGGAGATGCAGGGCCGAGAGCTGCTCTGATGCCGGCGGAGAACAATGAGGGTGCTTGTGTGTCAACAACGACGACGCGGAGACAGGAAGAGAGCAGTGGGGCTGCTGGGAGAAATGGGTTGGAAGACAAGCATGACTTCTTGTCGCACTTGCCATGTAGGTAGGAAGACGCACATTGTTCCTTGTCGCACTTGGCATCCATCACACTTTGTTTCTTGTCGCACCTGCCATCATCACCCGTGCCATCCAGGATTCGTGAACATTTTGCTAGAAATAGTAGATTTATTACTCGTAACGCTGCTGTAACGCAAAATCCGGCCCCCTCTGATCTGAGTTCCATCACCAGAACGTGATGATTTCTACCTGGATGTTCGCCCTCCTTGCACTGGGGGTTCCGTTTGCACGTGGCATAAGCTTTAACTACTCTACTGCAACTGGTTGCCCTCCAGGTACGAGGAAAAGCGTAAGAGAAATCAAAATAGTAGCGGTAATAACAACCATTGACCACATTTTGATTTGTGTCACACATGTGGGCAGGGTCATATCTCCAGGTTACTGATGGCGTGAATCAAACTTCGTCGTTTACATGTCCACCCTGTCCCAGAGACCACTGGCAGGATCAATACAACCAGGTGCTTTATGCTTGTTGTGTTGTATGTAGTTTGGAAAGAACGTCTGCAACTTGTCCACGATCAACGCAACAACTCACTACCAACTACCAATTAAGAGACATCATATGACAGAAGAATTTACGTGATAAATTTCATAATATAACTTACGCTAAACAATCAGTCGTCTTGCAACCGTTGCAAAACCACGATCAAGGGCAGTGGCAGACAAAGCGACAAAACCTATGAGTCATACACATTTCTTCCCGGTAAATTCAGGAAGTTGTTGCGAATATATTTGTAGATCAGAGGGAATTCCTTATCACATATATATATATATATATATATATATATATATATATATATATACATATGTGTGTGTGTGTGTGTGTGTGTGTGTGTGATGATATAATGCAAGTTTTGATTATGCTTAATCTTCTTCAGGGTCGGCGGCACCTGGATCCAAAGTTTGTGTCCATATTGACCCATCCGCAACGTAAGTCACAAGCCATATAATTGATACTTTAAACTGATAATAGCAAATAAAATCAGATTGGTTTTTGTTATGTGTGCATTGAGTTTCCCCCTCTGAAACGACAATTAATTGATCTCAGATATGCGTTGAGTAAGAAGCAAGCTAAAGCCTCAGGATACGGTATCCACCAACTCAACACAAACACACACAAACACCTTGTGCATATACATATGTGGGGGGATTATCTCAGCTCCAAAGAAACGAGACAGCAACTCCGACCAGATGATAGAACGCCCTTCCTCTTGAATAGCTGCAATGCATCTATCATCTACCATGTGTTTCGGCAAACTGTCTTTGGGTTAGTAGCGGGGCGACATGGTGTTTGGCTTATTAGTCTCCAATTGATTTGTGCTGTCATATATGTTATATTAACGGCGCTATGGCATGGCGTCGAGATATATTTCTCTGAACTCGACGTAGTTTCGTTGTAGAATCCCCAAGAATACATTCGTAGGATTCTTCTGTAAAAAAAGAAGAAGTAGTGACAGCTGTTCTGGTGAACGAACAAAAAATTGTAGGCCTTTTGATCACACTCTGCATCGTTGCTGTAATGGGAACCTTGTGGGCCTTAAAGGGTGACAATTTGGAAGGAATAGCAGCTTTAACCTGGGTGATACATCCTGCCCACCTTCCCCTCTCTAGCCTTAACGAGCTTCTAAGCGAACGATACTATATGATGACACATGTTTGCAGCAGGAATCTTTTGAAGTGTTCTTCTTATTTTGCAAACAGTTTGGTGTAGAGGATACGCACGCTCCAACATACACACACACACACACACACACACACATATACACACACTCGAATCTCGTCATATCAGATGGCTATGACTGTTATCTCTGGTGCAGCTGGTACTATCTTACTCACTGGATATTAATTTCGCAAAAGAAGAAACTATTTTCTGCCTAAAACTATCACAAAACGCAAAGAAACGGCTGCGATTTGCACCGTAGTGACAAGAGACGATAAAACAAACAAGTATGCGCTGTGTCTTTATCATTTTCAGTACTTATTTCAAGAACGCGACTCTAAACGTAGGTATTATGGGATGGCTCATTATTGCCGCCACGCCATATTCCTTCAATGGAGATGGGGTGATGATATAATTATACATGATCTGCTAGTAAGGATTTGTATCTATGCGTGCATAAATTTATCAGCAATTCGAGTGCCTTTTTTGTGAACATATAAACGCATGCTAACTACATGTTTAATGCGTTAAGTTAAAATACACACACAAAAACACAATATATATATATATATATATATATATATATATTATGTGTGTGTGTGTGTGTGTGTGTGTGTGTGTGTGCAATGGATTGTGCCGAATTCTAAGAGAGACGCATTGGGTTGAAATTTATTCAAGGCAACAATGCTCTGTCAGTAATAGTAGCAGTAGCAGCAGCAGGGAAATGATTGCTGGCAGTACCTCTTCCAACGTTGGAACAAAACAATGATCTGGACAACCAGCATAATCGCAACCTTCCTCCTATCATCAGGTGCCTGATTTGTTCAAAGACACAGCATTGTACGGCAATCAAGTTGCGTGGGTACTGAAGAAGAGTACAAACAAACCAACACCCTAAATAGTTGTTGGCCGCCTTCACGGCCCACCATCCTCACGTGTAGGCTACTGCATCGAGAGATGTTGCTTCACGTGTCTCCTGGTGTGAGAGCTGGGGGTTAAGAGTGTGTACGCATAAGACAAAAACGGGAGAGGAGAGAAGAGGAAGGAGGAATGCCGCATCGGCTGCTACCGAAAATACACATGTGATCATGGATGGTGTCACCATCAGTTTTCTCTCCTCGTCGTCTCGCCTTGTCACACTTGCAAATGCACACATTACGCTTGCTACTACCTAAAACAGGCTGTGATTGTGCTTCCTGTCCCTTTATTCGTACTGGGAGTCACTAGGGGACGGGACGCGGTAGTTAGCAGTAGTAGTAGTAGTAGTAGCAGTGGTGGTGGTGGTAGTTATGGAACACTTATATAAACACGAAGTGATACAAGATTTTTGTTGATCTGCAAAACGATTGTGCAGATAATACATGAAAGATGCATATATGTGTATATACACACCTACATAACCTTTTCCCTTTTTTTTTTAACTTACAACTAAAAGTTTTACATCGACAGGATGATTGTGAATTTGTCTTCTTCATATTGGCGGCGCTTTCCTTTATTTCGAACTACTGCATGCTCATCAACGAGGTCAATTTTTGGCCTGAAGGAGGAGGAGGAGGAGGAGGAGTAGAGGGGGGGGGGGGGAGGAGGGACGATGACTTTTGTGGCAAACGTGAACAATCGAGGTGTTTGGAGAACCCAACGACTACTTCGTCCTCCCCATGTTTATATTATATATATATATATATATATATATATATATATTTAACTGGGGAGAGATATGGGAAGGGTGTGTGGGGTGGTAGAGCGCTAGGAGACGAGGGATAAGTAAGATGTCGCTGCAAGCGAGAAAGCTTAAGGGCAATACTTGTGCGGCTGCTGACGTTACTTATTCCCTGTCCTTGTCTTGATTTTGCTCTTCGTCGTCGTCATATACACCAAGGCTGTCTTCTACTCCAAAGTGCCATCAAGCTTCCAGCGAGGAGGTAATTTACAGTACTTTCGAGGAGCACACCTCACGTTGGAAATGCGAGTGTACTGATAAAGGAAAAGTTTCTTGCGCTTCTCCCATTATGTATATTATGTATTCACCCCACACACAACAAACACACACACACACACACACACACACACACACATATGATATTCCTATCAGATGAAATTGTTCAAATAAGCCCTGAGCCATGGCATTGCATGCCTTATATCATAGCTGTGCACGCAATCGTAGCGTCGGTAAGTATTTTTCATCCATCATCAGCTAGAGTGCTACTATATTATAGGTCATCTCGTTGCGGTGCAGCGTCTCCTACAAATCGTGATTTAACTACAAGCAAAAACACACCGACTGCATTTGCCTTTGACCACCTTTTAATCAGTATTTGCAACTGTGAGCGCGTTGTCCTCATTATTATACCCGATTTACCTTTCTGGTGTATACTGCTATACTATCATATGCAGGTTTCAACTTTCCTAATATTCGCCGCAAGCGGCTTCGAATTTAGCTGCTGCTGTGAGAGCATCGGTTGCTGCTATGATAGCATCTGTAGCTGCTGTGATATGTTCGCTGGTGCTAGCGCTAGTGTTATTCGTGCATCTCCACAAGGTAACAAGATGAAAAAGTGCTTCTTTTATCCAACCATATCGAAAGCGTCTGGTCGTCTTTGATTTGGAGCTTTCCCCATCCAAATTCTCTCTCTCTCTCTCTCTCTCTCTCTCTCTCTATATATATATATATATATATATATATATATATGTGTGTGTGTGTGTGTGTGTGTGTGTGTGTCTTTCTCTCCTCCTCCCCCCCCGTCCTTCTCATAATTATATAATTCCACAAACACAGGTTACACATGCCTACACACACACACACACAAACACACATTAATTACTGTATTGAGAGGATTCTACATACTTTTGATGGTGTCCAAAGGGGGGAGGGCGGAGGGTTGGGGGGGAATCTGACACAACCTGCTCGCACATAGTCACCCTCTCTCTTCTTGCTATGGTTGGTTCCTTCGATCCACCCCGGAGGAAGGATGACGCCTCGAGACTATTCATAATCCTTTTTTGCATTGAAGAGTATACGATGATATGAGGATGTGTCCGTTTTGTGCGTCTCATGCATTTCCATGTTTTCCTGAATCATTTGCAGGCCAGCAGCAGCAGCAGCAGCAGCAGCAGCAGCAGCAGAGTGATCAGGAGGTGCAGGTACAGATTACGAATATTGAGGAAAAGTCTTCAACAGGAGGTAGCAAACCCGGTACCCCTGCTGCTGCGACACAAAAGAAACAAGCCAGGGACCCCATCAACCTGATCACGCGACAGCTCTCTCGAATGGTAGTAGCAGTAGTAGTAAGTAGTAGTAGTAGTAGTAGTAATAGTAGTAATAGTAGGAGGAGAAGTAGTATCATACAGTGAAGAGTAGTATTACGAGATAGACAAAATATCTGCGGCATGCTGACGGATGAATAATAACCGCTTTTTTTCCGCCAAGGGATCTCCCTTCCTCCCTCCCCGAACAACGCATCGTCGTTTGATTATCATAGCTTTCTATAGAAGGAACTTGTCGAGAGGGCAAATAGTTCAAAAAGTAACTGATACATTGCGGAGGGAAAATTTTTTAATTCGGTTTTGAGTATTGATACGCGAAAAAGGAAACACCTAAATGTATTTGATTTGAATGTGATTGTTTGTTCTTGGAAAAAGGGGTCAAGTTTATACAAGCAACAAAGCAATCTCGATACGCAGGACGATAATCCAGATTAGTGGGGAGCAGAATACATACAACATCACTTCGACTGATGCAATTTTGTGCATTACGAAAGGCGAAAGATATCTAGGAATTAGTTTACGTTTGAAGCATACTTTACCTGCACGATTGTCGTAGTTATATATATATATATATATATATATATATATATAATGAAAGACTTCATAATGGAAATAAATAGATACGATATAAATATATATATATATATATATATATATATATTATATAATGAAAGACTTCATAATGGAATTAAATAGATACAACATAATCCCTAGCCATAGCATTGCACAGCTACATAAGGATGACAGTTGAAATTTTTTATCACTTCATTACATTCGTCTTATATATATAGCTGTGTGCATGCATGCATGCACATAATGCTAGCTACACACACAGCTATGCATCAATTGGCATCTGTGTCGATGCTCATAGTCACACCGCTGCAGCATGCTTATAGTCCCAACATTTCTTCGCATGTAGCATGTAGTGTCTTAGCGCTGCATCCATCCGCCGCTTTGCTAAGCTTCGTTAGGATGAGGATTTCATGAAATTGTGATCATTTCATTGTGTCCGTCTGTCAAATTGTGCGTCGTGTAGCTCAAGCATCTGCCATGGCTACGCTTCGTTGACAAGTTGTCCGTCAGCAACTACGTGCACGTGCAGCTTGTGGCAACGACTGAACAAAACAATTTGTGCAAGGCAGCAGCACACGTGTAATTGCACGTGTGCGCATGCACATCCACATGCACGACAATGCAAGTGATGTTCATTGCACTTGCGCTTGCATTCACAAAATTTCAACAAACGAACTGCACAGGTACGTCATCTAGCAATGAGTCTAGAAATTCACAATCTACGTTGCAATAATGCCCACAGCTAGACAGCACCACAGTGCAATCACTCATCATGTCACGATGCAACGCTCATCAAATCATTTGCATGAGACGGATGTAATGAGTTTCATCAGTTAACAAATATCATAATCATCCTCCTAACGTAGCTGTGCAAAGCTGCATGCAATATCTCTGATATTGTCACAATATGTATGCACTATATGGACATTTATGTCCCTATACGTGTAAGCCGTCTACGACATGTGTATCACCTACTTCACATGTACCTATAGCTACACATGTGCCAAATGATAGGGCTTTGTGTACACATATACTTACATGCTAGCATGCAACGATGCGTCGTTGTGCTATATGCTGGAGCACAAATAATGTAGTTGCATGCATGTACACCTCAGATGCGCACTGCACACACATGCTCAGGCAGCAGCGCGAAACAACTGACGATCACAACACTAACCGATATAAAGCGCCAAGTGTACAAATTGTTAATTCCCCCCCCAACAAATAGTAATTTGTGCAATGATGCCGCGTGTGATGATGAAACTTTGACATGAGGAAAGTCTAGCATCCTCTAGAGATATGATATCACATAGATAACTTTTGTCTCTATAATACCCTCCTTTGGCATTTCTACTTTCAGCTATACGTGAAATGTTGGTATATAGCTTAGTCACCATCCATTCTTCCTCTGATCGACTCACCATAGTAGTAACACAGCAGGAAGGAGAAGATGTTGCCCTACCACGTGCTACGAATTAGACAGAAATATCAGCACGTGTAGGAGTAATTGTGTGTTTGTGGGGCTATTTGTGCGCTTTGAGATGGTCAAATGAGTGTGCCAACATTATTACATTGATTGAAGATGCAGACCTTGCTGCTTTGTGGCATCATAATAACGACCCCTGCTCGACGAGCCAGGCCTGCAAAATTTCCCGATGAATGAGAAGAGAAGCAAGTCCGAAAATTTGCCACACACACACACACACACACACACACACACACACTCGATGCATCATGTGTTTCCCTGTATAGGACAGGATAGGATCGGGTGTTGGTGGTCCTCTTGGAGATGGAGGAAGAGTTGTTAACGTAATAGGCTCAGAAACGGCGGAAGAAAAGTAGTCCTCAAAACGACTGAGTCATTTTTAGGGTTCCGAATGGGAAAACCAATCATCACTGCCTATCATTCTCAACCATCTCCACCATCTTTTTCTTCTTCTTTCAAATAAGCATTACAACATCAAAATGATTGTTCTTACCTTGCCTACAGATGGAGGGGTCGTCAATTTCTGGCGCGAGATACTTCCCCATGTACTACTTAATGCATATGTGCAACTTTAATGACCCGTTGCTTGTTTATTCAAGGCCTCCGTTAAAGCAGCCTTCATGAGAATAGCACCAGAGAGACTACAAGACGCTCCCCAGTTGGCCAAGAAGAAGAAGATGATGATAATGATGATGATGATGATGATGATCCCTCTTCACAGCCAAGGTGCGACCGTTGAGGTAGAGACAGATGGCGAAGCAGACGATGCGACGGCCACAGTCATCAGCATCATCGGCCGTGGCCTCCCTCCTTCCACGCAGTATGTCCTGCTCCATCGAGATGTGCCGAGAGGCTCTGCTCAGATATTTTCCCGGCATGACAAAACAAGGCTATTTTGGTGATAAACAGTAAAATAAGGTTGTCGTACATTATATAAACTGGGCATTTTTTAAGTCCGGTCTGAGAAATGCTTCGGTAGGTCTTACCCTCCTGTCTTCGTCATCGGGATTGTAAGCCCCTGTGCGAGCAGAAGAGTTATTCCTCTACCCTACACCCAGTAGGAGGAGGAGGAGGAGGAGGAGGAGGAGGAGGAGGAGGAGGACAAGGAGGAGATCCACCTTGTCCAGAACCACCAGCACCACCAGCAGTATCCCTGGAGAGGGTCCCCCCTCCTCCCCTTCCCCCTCCCAGGACGACCGATGGATCCCAATCAAGCGATAGGGGTTCTCATTGAGCTCCTAGGCACCTCCGTTACTACACTAGGTAGTAGTAGTAGTAGTAGTAGCAGTAGTAGTAGCAGTAGCAGTAGTGGTAGTTGTAGTAGTTGTAGTAGTAATAGACATTGATGCCAACAACGAACAGTCGAGTTGCCTTTTTGACTGGTTCATGGACCAATTCATAAATAAATACATAGATGATGATGCTTCTCTTCGTATGGAGCTGATATGTGTGAATAATTGCTGACTGCCGATCATCGAACATCATGTTCTTGAGTTGTTGTCGTTACCTACGCTGCTGCTAGACTTGCTTGGGGTGAAGTGGAAGCTGTAGTCTGAAAGGAGTGTCATGTTCGTTGTTTTTCTCAGGATTGAATCTGATGAAACTCTCGTCGTCGCCCGCAACATCTTCTTCACAGGTTAGCTTTCACCACTTCCGCAACACAATTTCTTCTTCATTGAAATAAAAGCATGCTTGTCCTATTAGAGAAACACGGAAGAAGGCGAGATGGCAGCTCCCTCATCTGGCAGCGATCCACCTCATTCAAATGTACCGATTGATAGGCAGATGCAAGTCCTTGAATAGTGTTGCCTCTGCCTCCTACAACTCTCAGTCACCTCCTCTCTATTGCAGCTTCATTGTAACAACAATTCCACCATTCTTTCTGCCCCCCCCCCTTCATGCAGGAACTAACAGAGGTGTGGAAGTCTTTACCCTGTGCTTCGGGTAAAGGTTGCTGGTGGGGCGCCTTCCTGGTAACAACAACACATAACACCTAGTATTTTAAACCTTACATTCATTCACCTGATGATGATTACCACGCTACTATGTTTTGAGAATGACAAGTGTGAAAATGATGATGAGGTTGCAACGTCATCACCGCCACCACCACCACCGGCAGCAGCAGCAGCACATGTTTCTCCCTCTCCTCCTCCCCCTCTCCCTCTCCCTCCATCTCCATCTCCATTTCCATCTCCATCCTTGATGACATATACTACTAAAGGTGTTCGTAGTTGGTCAGCTTCTCGAATCGTTGGCTCTCTACTTTTGCACGCAGACGGTAGTACTAGTGCTAGTGCTAGTAGTTGTAGAAGTAGTAGTAGCAATAATGACAAGCTGGGGTGTCATCATCTATACCGGTTTTGTTCCCCAAATCCCATCACCACCACCACCCTCTCCTTCCTCCTCCTCCTCCTCATCATCCTCGTCATTCTTCCTCACCCACTAAGGTTATGGCAACTGCTTCCAACTTCGCATTTGTAGCCAATGCGGTAATATTAACTAGTATCATGTATATTGTGCTTTTGCTCTCCAAAAGTTGAAATCAAGCACACACACACACACAACCACAAAACACCCATGTTTCGACGTGTAAAAAGATGTAATACAACAACAATACGTACAAATGCATACAAATGCATACAACAAATTCCATCATGTCACAGCGAAGACGACGATGACGATGATGATGATGATGATGATGATGGAACACTCACCGATTCTCGTAGTACCTCTCTCTCTCCTTCCGTCTTTGTCGCTGCCAGCTCCTCCCCTCGTCCATTGATTGTTGCTTATGCATTCATGTGCTTACTTACCAATCGAGAATCATGATTTCGTATTCTTGCCTACATCGTCATCGTCGTTGTCGTTGCCAACGTTTGTCCAATGCTGTATCATCAAAGCTCTCCGCATATGTTCTATTCAACGAAAAGTTCACGAGAAGCGACCTGATGGGGTCCCACACATACATACATACATACACGCGCACACACAGAGGAGAGAGAGAGAGAGAGAGAGAGAGAGAGAGAGAGAGAAAGAGGAGAAGGAATTCTCTCTCCCATCTCTGAAGAGTTGTCCTCCTCGTCTTCTCCTCTATTATTATTTTTATTATTATATTATTATTATTATTCTTGTTCTTATTCTTATTATAGCACTCATCATCGTTGTCACCCTTCTCCTTCTATAGCTTCTTCTGTTCCTCAAGTTGAGTATCGTGAGGATGATCGCTCACTATGCTACTTCTGCTATATTCTACTACTACTTCTACTACTCCTTCTTTCTTCTTCTTGCGACCCACGACGTTTGTCCAAGGACTGCCTGCATGGTGATGGGCACGGTCGTTGTCCTCATCTCGGCCCCGAGGTGATAGAGTGTTGTTTTGCCATTAATTAATAACCGACCCTAGGATGGAAAATCGTCAATAGTATCATCGAATGGTGTGGTTGAGCAAGATCAACGCACACAGCGACCAAATGACTCAACTTCATCATCATTATGTACGATATCCTCCTTCTCCCCCTCCCCCCCCCCTCCGTATTAATGGCAGCTTGGACTCCAATCAAGTTTATGACGTGGGTCATCTTAGCCAACTCATCACACAAATAGGGTGAGAGAGAAGAAGAAGAAGAAGAAGATGATGATGATGATGATGGGATACAACATGCACAAGATCCTGATGATCGCTCGTTGTCTCACAACATCCATCAAGCATAACCTGCTATTGAGTCGTCGATATATCCCCCCGCTGCCGCACTTACTCACTTGTCCTTATCAGGTTTGTTTTGGCGTTCTCATTCCAGGTGAGAGGGATATACTACCACGTGTGAATAGCAGCGGCATCATGAGGATGATGATGATGATGATGACACAAGACAAAGAGAGAATCATGAATTACGAATTGCAACACACACACACACACACACACACACATTATATCATGCTCATCATTGTAGTATCATATCCCGCTCTCCCTTCTCTTTCTACTCGTATATGGTCAAACCTATCAGATTGGTTGCGCTTTCGTATCTTTGCTGTATATCGTTGCGAGCAGCTACTATCCCTCCCTGACAGGCTATGGCAGGTGTAATTATGATAATGATGATCATAATAAATAATAATAACAATAATAATAATAATAATAGGCTGCTGCTTGCAGTGGTGGTTGTAGTGCTGATGTTGCGAATGATCAGATGAGCAATATTGATGATGATGATGATGATGATGATGATGGTGTCTCTGGTGGAAAATAGAGTGAAGATATGATGTGCTTGGGAACATACATGAGCTGCCTCCTCCTCGTCGTCCTCCTCCCTCTTTTGTATTTTGTTCTTCCCTCTGTCGCATCTTAGATCCAATACTCCTGGCATCATGTTCGGCCTAATGAGGTGGTATTATAAGTAGTAACATGTTATTATTGCGTTCTTACCGGCGCCTTTTCTTCTCTTCTTCTTCTTCTTCTTTTTCTTCTTCTTCTTCTCATGATTTTTGTTATCACACTTGATACTATTTCTTTGGTCTCGTCGTATTTGCTATGAATCGGAGTGGACGTAGCATGTGCGGAATGAGCTTTCCTTTTCATCATCTATAACCTTATCTGGTCTTCCTCCTCTTTCTGACCCCCCCCCCCTTCTGTTCATACTGCAATGGCGCCGATCGATCTACAGTGCGTGCATGGCCTCTCTCACCATTACGCTTTCCAAAGGTGGCTGGTTGACGACTGATGCTGTGTTTTTATGCATTTTCGCTGATGAGAGCGATGAGTTCTCTTATATTTATTATCTTCTTGTCCACAGTGGTACTGCTGATAGTGCAGACTACAATCACGTCGCCATCCAATTCCGACGAGTTTGAGCACTTTGGACCTTACGGATATTTGATGGGGTAGGTTGGTAGCTTTGTTATCACAGCTATCGTTTAAAGGCGATGATACGTGGAATACCCTGGGCTTGGCGCATTTGTTGTCGTTTTCGTTGTCTCTATCCTCATATTTGTGAGTCTTCTAGTAGTAGTAGTAGTAGTAGTAGTAGTAGTAATGATAATTATAATAATAATGGTAGTAACGATAAGAAGTGTGTATGAGTACTCACGGTGGGGCGTTCTCGTCGGTACAGGTGGGGTTTATTCCAAATACTAACGATTACGTCGCTCAATGAGGGGCTGCGGCGTCATGACTCGCTCACGGTAAGAGAGAGAAGGAAGGGAAACAGTTGTTGTTGTTGTTGTTGTTGTTGTTGTTACTTAAAAACGTCTCAATGTTCACCATGGAATCTTGTTGCAGGAGGGGGAAGTTGATGATATACGCATGCTCATATACCTAACACGCCTATAACATATATGTATATGTGTATTGATATTTTCATTTATTTATTTTATCAGGTGGTTCTGTGTATTGATATTTTTACTTATTTTACTTTATCAGGTGGTCCCTGTCTACACAGTAGCACGCACCCTCCTCGTCGTAGTCTCAGGTAGTAGTTGTAGTAGTAGTAGCGAGTACTTGTAGTATTAGGAAGAAGAAGATGATGATGACGATGATGATGACTGCTGTGATTCATGTGCTAGGAATGTCGCTCTACCAGCTTTGGGCTCGTTTAAGCATTCTCAAGGGCGTGTGCTTTGCCCTCGGAATGATAACATGCGTCATCAGCGTTCTCTCTTTAGATGCTGAAAAACAACGCGCAGCGCAAGATCGAGAGGTAGTGGTGACATCTGCTTGAAACCTCCTTCTCTTTCTTCTTCTTCTTCTTCTTCTTCTTCTTCTTCTTCTACTACTACTACTACTTCATCACCACCACCACCACCACTACTAGTTTCTTGTAAACTTCATAGGCACTTAACACACGCACACACACACACACACACACACACACACGCGCGCGTCAGATAACAACTTACTGGAACGTGGCGTATGATGACGATGACGACAGCGGCATCACGTATTCTATTGATGATCAAGGCGCCGTCGATGATCAGAAGTTTGGTAATAATGAGTAAGAGACGATAGCAACAACAACAACAACAACAGCCATGGGCATAGTGACGGGGACTATCACGAAACAATTAGAAGCTACGATGCTTCGGCGCTGCTGCTGTACTGGCGAACAAAAGCTGCTTGTTTGTTTTTGAGTGGCATCATATTCTAACCACCAGCACATATTATTTTTGGTGTACCATTTTTTCGTAATCATGGTAGGCGATGATTTGGGCGATTTGAACCGAATCATGCTCGACGGGGGGATTGAAAAGATGGAAATACAGCTTAACGACGAATAATAGGACAGGTAGGCAGTCGTAGTCGTCGGTGCCTCTTACTATTCTCCTCAACTGAACGGCGCTTATTGGATTCTTCCTTGTCGTCGTAATTCGAGCGCGTGGAGCCAGAATTGATTTCCATCATGTTCATCTGCAAGGAGGATTCGGGCCCGAAAAATGTACAGATGTGCCCGCCATTCGCCACATCCAGTCATCATCCTGCGGGCTATTAGCACACTTGTTATGCACCTGTTTCATCACTGTGAGTGTAATGCTGTAGTTGCCATCAAAGTAGTAGTAATAGTAGCAATAGCAGTCGCAGCGGTACTAGTAGTAATCCATGCCCGAATTGAGTTACTAAAAACATGGAAGCGTACGCAAACACAATGCGCCCATACAATAAGTGCTGCTAGCTAGCTAGCTTCAAAAAACATGTTCACGCACGTGCTAGCGTTTACGTGTGCTGACGCATTTTTGCTTTTGTACTACTAGCGCTGTATAATGAATGAATCATGAATTAAAAAACAACTGGGCCAAGTACCGCGGTGAATAGGCACGCGGCAGGTGGCTAATGCAAGCAGAACAACATGTGCTGTAATAATGAGAAGGGTGCATAATGATACGATGTGATTGTAGCTAGCGTTGTAAATGATAAACATAATTCACGATTAGTAGTTAGGCCCATTTAAGCATATGTATTATCACTAGTCAGTGTCTAGTGTGTGTGTGTGTGTGTGTGTTATTCAATGTACATACGGCGCTATACGGAAATAGTTAGCCACATCATTTCGCTGTGGATTTAGGCCACGATTAGCTGGTAGCATTGTGTGGTATGCTACTTCAATGACTTGTAATGTTATCATCATGCAGATATAATACTACTTTCTTCTTTGTAGTTCTCCCTCGTCCTCAAAATAATGTATCATCTGTGTCTCCATCTTGCAGCTATACTCGTGTATGTAGAGGAGTAAAGCTATTGTAACACTATTCGGAACATCAATGGCCATGACCACATCCACAATGATTATGCCCCCCCCCCCCCACGAAGAGATTTCTTGTTGGAGATGATCTTCCTCGTGTTCGTCATGGTGGTGGTGGTGGTAGTGATGGTGGTGGTGGTGATGATGATGATCATGCGTGTGCTCGGAGCCTCCTTCCTGCAGTTGTTGCTTCCACATCGCGCTGTACAGTGAATCTGGACGACTCGTCAACTCGAGGTGAGAACCTAGAGACCGAAGAAGAAGAAGAAGAAGAAGAAGAAGGAGAAGAAAGGAGAAGGAGAAGGTTTTTTGAAATAACAACAGTTGCTGCACACTATCACCAATTCGTCATCATCGGAATCCTCCCCTCCCCATCCGATGACAGCACGCCCTCACCAACCTCTCTCGGCGATCTTGCCAGCCTTCATCACAATGATCTCATCAGCCTCCTTAACAGTTGCGAGTCTATGAGCGATGACCACGGTCGTCCTTCCTTTCCTCATCTCATAGAGCGACTGCATCACACGGGATTCCGTGCCTAAAATTCATCGCACAAACATCGTGCGGGCATGATAGCAGTAAATGAAATCGATGGCTCATTACTACCATCTCTTTTTGGTTTCTTCTCTTCTGACATTAGACTTTTTGATTCGCTGCTCTGCCACCACTACTACTCCTCCTCCTACTACTACTACCACTACCACTACCACCACCACAATATACTACCGCTACTCCTCCTACTACTTATTACCTACGTCCAAAGCAGCAGCAACAACAACAACAACAACAACTACTACTACTACTACCACAATCTACTACCACTACTACTCCTTCTACTGATTACCTACGTCCAAAGCACCAGTAACTTCATCACATATTAAAATATCAGGATTCTTCAACAGTGCACGTCCTAGCCCAGCTCTCTGTCGCTGTCCTCCTGATAGCCTTGAGCCTCGGTCCCCTACCACCGTTTCATAGCCTCCATCCATCGCTTTGATGTCTTCTGAGAGCTGAACCTTCTCCGTTACTCGCTCTACGTCCTCGTTGGACGCATCTGGAGCACCGTATCTGTTGTTGTTGTTGTTGTTGTTGTTGTTGTTGTTATTGTCGTTGTTGTTTTACCAGGACGTCATCGCAACATCCGCTGCTGCTGCTGCTGCTGCTGCTGCTACGACTCACTACTACTACTACTACTACACAAATAGCAGTTACTACTCAAACTCACTTGAGATTGGAGAGAATGTCCTCGTTGAAAAGCTTTGTGTCTTGTGATACCGTAGTGATTGCGTGGCGAACAGATGCAAGCGACACGTCTTTCGAGATGTCCTGCTCGTCCACGAGGATCTTCCCTCCTTGGACGTCGTAGAACCGTGTCAGCAGTCGCGAGAGTGTTGATTTGCCACATCCGCTCTCTCCTACGATCCCGATGGTCTTACCACCTTTTGTATTTGTTAGTATTCATTATCATCATTATCATTAGTTTTGTTATCGTTTTTGTGGATGTGATTAGGACGTGTTTGTACACTGCATGTTCATCAAGTAAGAGACAGCTACAATCCCGCCATTTCTTTTGTCATCGTTGTCTTCATCACTATTGCCGGAAACAGCCTCCTCCTCCTCCTCCTCCTCCTCCTCCTCCTCCTCTATCACCTCCTCCTCCCGCTGCTAGCAATACTTACTACATAAACTACTGGGTAGTAGTACCTTCTATTGTGAGATCAAAACCCTGAAACAATGGCGCATCTTGAGCCGAACTTGGATATCCAAACGTGATGTTCTTTATCTCGATGGTACCGCTTTTCACCTAGTATTTTGTTGTTAACCAGTCCACAACAGTGGGAGGAGAAAGAGGGGGTTAAATTGTGAGAGGAAAGCAGAACACACGCACGCACACACACACACACACACACACACACAGAGAGAGAGAGAGAGAGAGAGAGAGAGGGGGGGGCCGGGGGGGGTGAGTTCCTCTTGATCACGATGATGTCCTCAATAGTGATGCAGAGTACTTCTTCTTCTTCTTCTTCTTCTATTTCTTCTTGGAGGGCTTGTTGTTATGACTACTTACTTTCAGTGGTGGGCAGTCTGCATTAGCAGAGACGTTTGTCTGTGTATCTATGAGACGATATAGCTCTTTTCCTTCGATCAGGCCTATCATCAAACCAACGTCACTGAGATCAATATTCACATCAGCGCCAGCAGCCACACACCCTCACATTTATTACTGCGTCCCCCCCCTCTCCATGATGTCTTCCTTAGTCACTGATTGTTTTCCAGATATTGGTTTCTGGTTCATGAGCGGCTAACCTTGTGTGAGTTGCATGTAGTTGGCGCCAAGATGATCTAGGGGCCCCATCAACTGCGCCAGTAATGCGTTGACCTGGAACGATGCAAACAGCGACAATTATGATAGGGTGGAGGGAGAGGAGGGGTAAGAGGAGGGGGAGGAGGAAGGGGAAAATGAATACATGGTATGACCGATAACGATGGTTCTAAAATCTTCCTCAAAGATTGAAATTAAAAGAAGAAAGAAAACAGACGCACAAGCACACACGTCGTCGTCGTCGCAACAACAAGAAGAAGAGCAAGAAGAAGAAGAGCAACAACAACAACAACAACAACAACAACACACCATGAGCAAGTCCCCAATAGTCATCGCTCCAGTTGAAACGAGAAGGGCTGTGCGGAGGAGCAGCGCCCCCTGTCCAACCGCTTCGATCGTTCTTTGGCCAAAGTTAAGGAGTGCGAGCTGCCGGAGGGAACCCCGCTGTGCCTTTTGATACTGCTGCAGGGTCTTATCGTATGAGTCTATTTGGTGCTCCTGCCGGTTGAAAGAGTTGACTACCTGTAGAGAGGAGAGAGTATGCTGTTGTTTGGTACTGTGCAGATAAATCACAATGATGTGAAAACTGTGTGCAGATGGAAGAGCAAGAGAAGGAAGAGGAGGAGGAGGAGGAATGATCAAAGGGCCCAAGGAGGGTGAGTAGAACAACGCCTTTATCGCTGATTTCGATATTTCTGGATGAGGAAGATTTAAACCGATTTAAACCGCTTCCCCCACCCCCCCCTACCACCTTACCACACCACCTCATAGTTTAGAAGTGTCTCAAGTACGCGCCCGGTCGCTTGATTGTCCTGTACGTTCATCTCCCGCAAGAATACATTCCTTTTCTTCACTGTGGCGAGGGTAAAAGCGGCGTAAGCGGTCACAGTGGCGACTGCACCCGCTGCCATTGCTACGCCTGCAAATATTAATTGGCATCATTGATCCAAAGCACATTCTCCTCACGACGAGAACCAGTAACATCAGTCCTCCCCCCTCTCTCTCTTCCTTTCCTATATAACCTCCTTTCCTCTTTTCCAACTATACATCGTTGGAGAACATGCTGCAATTACCTGCCTTCAGATAGATTATGTACGCTACGATCGTAAGCTCGACAAACTGCGGAACAAGGTGCATGAAGAGCCGACTGAGGACGGTTTGCGTGGCGCGCATACCACGTTCTACAACACGCGTCATCGCTCCGACGTTTGCGTTCGTGTAGAAGCTGGCATCAAGCGCCAGCAGCCGCGACAGCGACCTGACAGTTGCAAGAGAATATGAGGAAACCCATAGATTGTGCGGGCTTCTCAACTCCCCCCCCCCCCTTCCCTTTCTTTATTCAGGAGCTGGTGGCAATAATGGTTATACCTTCGGCCTAGATCGCGAGTGACAGTTTGGACTGAGCGGGCGAAGATGACGTCGTTTATCGACTGAAGGCCTTGCGCGACAGATCGGGCGCCCATATGGCCAAGCACCAGCGCAGATACCCCGAACAGAGTCGCGGTCGTCATTGACACTGCATCAGTGGTGACGTGCTCGATCTGATCGAAGATCAGCTTGTAGAGCACGGGGACGAGGATTTTGGCCGCCTTTGCGCTGACTAATAGCAGCGATCCGGTTAATGCGAGGCCAGGGTCACGCCTCCACAGGCTCTTCATCATGTCAGATACCATCGATAGGTTACTTATGGGCTCCCCTTCCTTCTTCTGATCACCGCCTTCAGACTGTACTGCGAGGGCGAGGGATCCGGCGGCCGACGGCGAAGATGGCGAGCCGTGCTGGTGGCGGTCGTGGTTGTGCGAATGCGAGTGCGAGTGCGAGGAATGGGGGTGGTGGTGGTGGTGGTGGTGGTTGTGCTCGGACGAGGTAGTTCGATCCAGGATCGATGTATCCCTGTTTGTCCCCTCGCCGCACCCGCAGCAATCATCGTGGCGCGCAACTACGAGTTTTGGGGTTCGAACCTGGGGGCGGCCATTTCGATCACCATAAATGAAGCCATGCCTCCCCCCGTCCTTCCATCGCCGAGACGTAGCGAAGGCGTTAGCTTGTATTGAAGCCGTACGTCGAGCATTAATGATCGTCCTAGGTTCTGCGGCGTACAGTGTAGTGAAGAGGATCCCCCAGAGCCACAGGCGGCCCCGCATGTCCGCTCTCTTTCTTTCTTGCCGTCCTAGTTCTACTCAGTTTCTAATGTTTTCTGTTGAGGGAGGGAAACCTTAAGCAAGATGCCAGAGATCATCCCATTTCCGCAACAACTACAACATTCGCACGCGTTCGGCCTTCCCTTCTTACATTCTTATTCAAGGATCCTTATGTCGTTTCTCGTAAAAGTCCTTGAATTTTAGTAGAGATTCTCGCTGGCAAAAAGATATATTTTTATTAGGAAAATCTCGTAAAGTAGGTAGAAAGGGAGAAGGTGAATGAGCGCTGCCTCGAAACCCATTTCAACTCCAACCTATGTGCAAGACGCGTGTCCGTTAACTACATGTAAAAGGAAGGGGAACATGGAATTATTGCACAAAACAACACTTTGTACAGTTTCATCGCCTGTGCTGGACTGTGTAAAAAACCTGCGACAACCTAGTCTCGCCACAAGTACATGCTCAGCGACCCGTTGGCGGAGAGCGCGCTGTGCGAGTATCACGGTGGAAGGAACAATGCGGTGTTGTGTTGTACATCCGGGGACAAATTAACTGATTTCTAGCTGTCGCAGCATTTAATTGTAATGCATAACACATTCTGTTTTGTGGCTTGAGAGTTGATCATAGCGGTCCAAGAGGAATATGGACTACGAGTGGATGGTGTCAGACACGTTGAAGGCAGTGGCCTATCTCTTTGTGGCTGCAGCTGTTCTTCAGCTTTTTTTTGAGAACACAAAAAGAAATATCCGCCTCTATCGCTATGCGGTGCTTACTCTCTGCACGACTGGGATCTTCGTCACGCTTGTGCGTACAAATGAATAGAGAGAGAGAGAGAGAGAGAGAGAGAGAGCTATTTTTTGTATTGAAATTTGGCTTTTGTAGACCGCTCATGAACCAGGATCACTGTCCTGGGAAAGTTTCCTTGCTTTTTCCTTCCTACATTTGGTACTAAATAGATTAAGATCGAGAAATGATTTACGACGAGCAGAGCCTTCGTCATAGTTGTTGTCATCGTTTCCCTATCAGTTGTCAACTCATTTATGCCCATGCCCTTCCGTTTAATTAACCTCGATTTTTTTGGTTTTTGAAGGCTCTTGCCGTGTTCATTGGGGAGGTAGAAATATCACAAATTCGTTCCATCGTTGTCAACTCACCCATTTTCTACAACATCATCATAGTACTTGGCTTTCTCTATCTGCTTGGCCTTTCATAAGACACTGAGGCTGCGGAGATCTATGACTCCAATCTCCACAAAAGTCATACAGATCGGTAAATAGGAGTTCAAGAATACTTCTATAATTCTCCAGCGGAATGAATCCTAGAAATATTCTCTGTTACTATCTCTCAGGTGCTGTGGCTACGGGGTCGATATTCATCGCATCATTTGTCGGCACGGCAGTGACTGACTCCAGGAAATGGAATGCGTTGAAGCATGTTGGCCTTCTCGTTGCGATCGCCTTCACCGGCACGTACTTCACAAGAACGTTGTTCCGCTTCCGATCCGTGTAAAAAGCACAACAAGAAATAGAAAGCACACAACTCTGCAACTACGAGCACCCGCCAATACTTTCATAGGCTGCTCTTCTAATAACTCTTTTCCCGTTCAGGTATCTCAAATCCCTTGTGACCTTGAATGATGAGAATTCCAACGTACCCGCCAGAAACTATAAAAATTCACGCATCGGAGGCAATAAGCGAACCGTCTCCAACACTTGGCAGCCTTCGCAGCTCCAATACGTCTCCAGGCCCTCTATTACTCGACCATCTTTCAAGGCAGAAGGCGAACTACAACGCAATAACTTCTCGGAGGATGCTGTTGGCACTGCCGTCATTCCCACAGTTGCAAGCACGGCAAGCACACCTACCACTGCTTCACTCTCCTCGCCTAATCGTGCAAATAATATATGCGGCAAAGTAGGTCGTAACACAGAGGGGGGTGCAAGCAGACCGCAGCAACGTGCGTCACTTTCAAGCCCTTCGTTGCGTGGACGAAATTCAAGTCCGAAAGCAGCAGCTACAGTTTTGCACGATAGCAAGTCCAGTCTTGTCACGCCATCTCTCCTACTGCCACCTCCAATCCTGACACAGTTGAATCTTGGAGCTCCAGCAGCAGCAAGAACAGCAACAACAACAACAATAGCAGAATCAACAGCAGAGGTATCGACAATATGTGCTACTACGACAAGTACATGCTCCCATTCTGTCGACACACGAGGAGGAGGGTTCATTGCTGCTACAGGATACACTGCTGCAGCTTCTGCTGCTACTGCTTCTACTGCTCTCTCAGCATCAAAATTGTCGTCGTCAGTAGCATTCCAAAAAAACAATTCCTTGTGCTCCTCCATCACGATGACTCGAATAGGAAGAGAACTGGAGGACGGAGGAGAAGGGAAGATAAATAAAAATCTGTACGGGCTCAATGAAGTGAACGAATCGTGGACACAGATTGCAGTGTTAAAATCCTCCAGCAATTACAAAGGCCTAGGTCTGAGCATGGCGCGAAAGCTGCTCTGCCTTGGTGTCGCGGCGATGCTGATAATGATTGCCGTATGCCTGTCTCTGGCAGTCAATGCTACTGTTGAGTATTCGGCCAAAAACTCCTATTCCGAGTCGTTCGAGCAAGAACGCTCTTCTTATGTTGCGACGTCTGATTTTGGATATTGGTGTTATGTGGCGGTGACCATTTGCTACCTAACCTACACAATCCCGGCATCGCATCCCATCATGAGTCTATGCTGCAAAAATTGACGCACGTAGCTAATTCCGTCCTGATTTTGATGATGTATCCTCGATGGATTGATTCCTGGGCCAATTATCTGTCGGATATTTTCATCAGGTGTCACACCATCATGTGTCACGACTTTGCATTCTTATTTATCACATTGTAGCTTTATAAATTGATCGAAACTACACGTTAGTACAGCTCGTGCAACATATTGGAATATTTACATGTAGTTACGCATTGTAGCAGCACGAGTGTATCAAAAACATTTGCACACGTTTGCATACCCACTTGTTCAATGAGCACATTTCTGTGTTTCAAGTAGCAGCATATTCGTACCCCTCTTGATCGCCGCTGCAGCATGCACGCTCTAGCACTGTTGCTAGCTAGCATCGTGTTCAATCGCTTGGGCAAAGACTATTATCGTATATGCGTGCTGAACAACAATGAAAACATATGATGCCAATGTGACATTGCACATGTATATGAAATGAGTTCGCGCCAAGCTCTAGCTGCACTGTACAGAAGATAATATATGTAATGAAAAGCCCAAACAAACTGCTACTTACACATGTGTTTACATAGCAAATAAAATGCTAGCATGTAGCGCATTATAGTAGCTGTAGTTTTTAATATTAGCTTACAATTTCACTCATTTTCGCGTGTGTATATGTACAATTCAAGGCTGTAAATGAGCGAATACGCTTTCCTTTCACTGTCATTTTATTTTTTAAAGCTAGCATGGACTATAGCGGTTTACTTATCTCATCCAAAAGAACATCACACGCTTCAGCAGCCAGCCTAAATTTCAAGTGCTCTTCGTGGCAGTTGACAGTATTTTCGAGACCCACTGGGCTTCGTTCGATACATATTTTTAGTCGTTGTTGGAGTGCCTGAAAGCCGAGTAAAATAATCACTTTAAAAAAACACCAGCACCTGGCTTTCGTTATGATGTAATTCTAGAGATATGTCATTACTTTCAATGTTTCCATGTACTTCTTCAAATTATCTTTCGCGTCTCTAGCTCCTTCCGGGGTCACTACCAATAGAGAGGGTGTTGTTAGAAATGATCGATTAGAATGCAAAATGTTGAAAAGAAGAACAACCTTTGCTGCAATGATTCGCAATTTGAGAGGCATAGTGTATGAGTCTGATAACTTGCATTTCAGCGGTCTCCAGCGCGCCCATCGCACCGCGAAAGTTTTCCGACCCCATATTTGCCCAGATGTGCAGCACGGGGGGGAATGCCTAGCGACTTAACACAATTTGATACTACGTCAATGTAAATATAATGACGCTAGATTAAAATCTCAACAAAATATAGAAATAATATTTACGATATATGTAGGATGATATTTGATCTAAATAGAATATGTTGGAAAACATTTGCAATAATTATCGTCGCCACTGAACGAACCTACGTGCGACCAAGGAGTCACCATGGAAGGAAAGCATGGCTGTTCGGATGGCATGGAGACGAAAGGTCCGTGATTTGGAGTCCTGTATTTTCTCCTTTAGTTAGCTTTCGAACCTGTACGTCGTTTCTTCTGACTAACTACTGTGCGTATCATCATCATCATCAACAACAACAATATCATCGTGATATGCTGATGATTCAGCAGCTTCAAATCCCCTGCAAGCTTACCGACAGATTGCTGCTAGGCGTCACAAATTGTAAGGCATTTAATCATGACAATGATGTCTTAATAGGTGATGATTGATCGTCATCCTAAGCGATTCTGTCTCTTTCTCTCATCATAATGTCAGCATGCAAGACGGGAAGGTGCCTATTTGTTTGAAGATGATGAGAAACGAGATTGTGTCGTACTTCCATCCAGCTGACAAAGTTAGAGACATCGCCACGAGGTGCTTTGTTGTTCGAAAGAAGAATAAAAGAAGAACATTGTAGTAGGTCTTCGATGTATTATGTGTGCGTGGTAGATTTGTCCAAATGGTCATTTTTGGAGGAGGGAGGAAGACAGGGTGTTCGCGTTTCACATCACTGATTAATAGATTTAGTCCAATAGAAAGGTTTGCTTGTCGTTATTCGTCGTATTCCTGTTTATGATAAGCCCTTTTCGACATCATCGATGTAGGGCGACGAGCGAGTTCAAATTAAAGCCTAATACTGTCAAGGTAGCGATTGTTTGTATCCTTACATGATTTTTTTAAGCGAGGCAGGCGTAGAGAGAGTTTTCGTTCGCCGCAGATGATGTTGTTCCAAAAGCGAGTGTACAGGGCCAAAGTTCTCCTCCCCCTTTCGATAGATTTTAGGACTGGAGAGAGGAAAGAAAGCAGATCTGGAGCAAAAATTGATGTCGCTCTCAACAGTGCGAAGGTGCCCCTTATAGGCAGCATATAATAATTGGAATATTTCACATCCAATCGTCTGCAGCTGCCTACTTAAACACACACACACGCGCGCGCGCGCGCGCACACACCTACAACGCAATTATAGGACACTAGGATTAATGCTGCATAAAGTTGTTGTATGTACATATATCTGCACAAAATATATGAAACAATACACACACACACACAGAGAGAGAGAGAGAGAGAGAGAGAGAGAGAGAGAGAGCAAGGGCAGCAGCCTTCTATGTGGTCGACGACGCCCGATTGTGATAGAATGTATCATTTTTGCGTTATTATGATTATGCTGGTAGTAGCGATGGTGGTGGTGGTGGTGATGATGATGATGATGATGAACGATAATGATAATGATCATTGGATTTTGACTAACAAAGATGGATAGAGAGGTACGTATCTGCGAGTTCTGAGGAGGAGAGGTCTGTCTTGATGGCAAAACGGGTGTTACTGCAGGTTGTTTATTCAAATCTACCTACTACTGCTACTACTACTACTGCTACTACTACTACTACTACTAACATACGTGCAAGTACGGCTGAACGATTATTCGCCAAAATCAGGTAGTAGGGACCCGCGAAGAAAATGGCGATGATGATGTTGACGACGGCAATAATAATAGTGGATTTGGACTTGGGTTCTCAAGATTAGCAGGATCTTTAATGTCATCGTCATCATCTCCCTCCAATGCGACAGCAGCAGCAGCAGTTGGGCGAGGAGTAGGAAATGCCGACGAAGAGGACGACGACCCCGACCTCAAAGGTAGCAAAAAGTCACTTATCCACACAGCGTATGGCAGCGGTATTTCGTGCTGCTTTGCATCATTCTGTTTGAGAATCTTCTCCTCCTCCCCTCCCCTTTGGATTCTGCTGTAACTAACTCCTCCTATGTGGTTTCTAAGCTGCCATTGCGATGTCGCTCGAAGACATGAAATGCGACAAGGAGGCACAAGAGGATTCTAAAGCGACGGAAGCTGCAGCATCAACATTGCGACATAGGCGACCACACAGCTCTCCCCCCACCAATAATCAACAATCCTCCTCCTCCTTCTCTTCTTCTTCTTCTTCATCTCGTTATTCCCGTGGTGAATTTGAAGGAAAGAGTGAAGAGAGGGGTGGTGAAGAGGAAGACGATGACCAGCCAAGATGCAGGATTTGCCTTGAGGTCGGAGCTTTTATGCTACTTCTACAACAACTACTACTACCACCACTACTGCATCTTAGCAAAATGCGAATAATGATAGAAGATGATGCGTGATGATAAGGAGGAGGAGGATGATGTAGTCGATGGTTTGTAGGGTCCTGAAGAGGGAAGGTTGTTCTCCCCTTGCTTGTGTCGTGGCTCTATGCAGGTACTATTGAGATATTGATATTAGCAGATTAGAAGATAGGCAGCAGGCAAGAGAGAAGGAGGAGGAGGAGGAGGAGGATATGCGAACATCCCCACCCACGATAGAAGATGATTTCAATCGTTTATTATCGGCCTCAGCCTTATAACCTACCTTTCTTTCTTCTTCTTGTTTAAATAATATCATTAGATGGTTCACGTGGAGTGCCTGAATGAGGTGAAGAGAATATATCATCGTCCCAGTCATAATTAGCCTCTCTTCATCTTCTTTTACGATACCTTAATTAATTGATTGATTGGGGTGTTTGTTCGTTTCTTATTGGTTGCATTACTCTGTCGTGACTACTTGCCTCGTTCCTTCCTTCCCTCCCCGATCATAATACAATCGCTATATCTTGCTCCTTGCGTGTTTAGTGGCGACGTAGCAGCCAAAATCCCCACAGCTATTATCAGTGTCAGCAGTGTCATTATCAGTACCAGCTCAGGCGCGCATGGTAGAAACAACAAAGACGGCGATTACAGATACATAATAGTAGTGCGATGATAGTGATGATGATGATGATGATGGTGATGATGATGATAATGATGATGTGGTGAAACACGGCATGTCTTCCTTACACACACACACACACACACACACACACACACACAGAGAGAGAGAGAGAGAGAGAGAGAGAGAGAGTGGGAGATTGAGAGAGAAAATCAGAGTGTGACTAATTTCGAGGGGGGGGGGGGAATACTGAAAAGGTTCGCACCAATTCTGCTGGACAAGCGCTTTGTGACGACGATTTCCATTCTGGTGTGTAGTGTAGTATTTGATATAGAAGCAGCGGCAGTAGTAGTCGTCGGAACACAGCTTCGAGAAACAGATGTTACTTGTGTGAATGGCAGCAGAATTGGAAGCAGCTATTCTGCGTAAAGCACACCACCTCAAACACACGCACACGCGACACGCGCACAAAATGACAGGCACTGCCACATGTATGTATGTGTGTATGTATGTATGTATGGTAATCATTGTGTGCATGTTCTTACACAGGTGATGACCTTGATGATGCTACTCGTAGCTGCGGTTGCCTCCCCCTTCCTCCACCTCTCCAAGATAGACCTCGCGCTGAAACTGTAGTGCAGCTGATTCTCTTATAGATAATGCACACACACACACACACACACACACACACATTCAGTATTTGTGTTAACTTTGAGTCAACGATTGGTCAACGGCTGAAAGATCGTTGGATATGCTGTGATGATTCTTAAGGTACCGTGTGTGCGACTTTTGGCCATGGTGGACGACGCACGAAAACTGGGCGTATTACCGGGTTTACTTCGATTTCCTTGTCACAGGAATGCTCATTTTGGGGTGAGTGTGGACGTAGTGCTTGCTCGTTAGCTTCGTCGGCAGCATCCTAGTTTACGTCGTCGTCATCATCATCATCATCATCCTCGTTGTCATCGTCGATCCCTCGTTCATCTGACTAATCTCCCCCTTACGTGACGCTCTCCCTCCCCCTCCCTAACAATAAGTAAAGGAGTGTGGTAGTAGTAAAACCGGAACAACGACAACTGAATAATAATAATGCTGCCTCTTAACAGGTCGATTGGCTTCCTTCACTGGGTATATGATCAATACCGCATTCATCGCCACCACCCGGATAAATGGTGGGTTATAGAATATGTTTTAAATGCCATACAGAGAGACAGACAGAGAGAGCGCTTTCCACAACGACGATCGATACTGCAACCCAGGGTGGAGGATACAAATGGTTGCCTATGATGATCAGCCACGCATATCTGCACGTCCTCTACATAATATAAATATATATATATATATATATATATATATATATATAGAGTACTTGTTAAAACATCGATAATATACGTGGAACAACCTAGGTATCGCCTGGTGATGTTAGCAGTGTCTTTTATGGGCCTCCAGGTCGACAAACCTTCGGGAGAAGAAACAAAGAAAATATATAAAGTCCATATCGCAATTAAATTTACATTGCACATACATGTTGTGCGTGCGCGTGAGTGTGTGTGCGTGTGCGTGTGTGCGTGTGTGTTATATTAGTTGTGCAATTAAATACCCACATTGTTGCAATTCATTTCAAGTCGGACTTCCAAACTGCCCGACTTGCACTCGGACTAGGAACAATGTTCACTCTCTTTCACCTCTACTCTCTGACGAAGCTTCGGTGTTCTGCAGTCGCACAGGTACGTAGTACTAATAGGAGACGGATGTAACGAAGAAGTTGAATTTGCTCTCAATTCTCATCCTAATGTAGCTGTGCAAAGCCGCGGCTACAGCGCTTAAATTGTACTTGTTTGTTTCTGTTACGATGTCAAGCATGCATGTGAATGCATTAGGTACTAATATAACTAATACATATTCCAATGTGAATGCTGATACCACTAATCTTTACCAATGCAATAAATATATATATATATATATATATATATATATATATATACACTATTGGGTGTCGTATTCAGACGTGGGGAGAGTCCATTTTAGAAGTCCGAGAATGAGGAGTACGAGGGGCTTTTTGCCTCACAAGACTTGTTGTAGCGATAATAGCGTGTCATTGCCCTCTAGTCCTGTCCGAGAGAGAAGTGTATGTGTCTTCAGAGAAAGACTGACAGTCGAAGCAACGCCTCATTGCAACTTCTGAATAATCGTTTGCATGCGCCATGCAGCTACAAAAATGCGTGTCGCATCGCTGCTAGGCCGTGGCAGTGCACATATCATATTCCGTACTTGCTAGCTTGGCGTACGTACGATGCACTCCGCGTTCATGTGTTGCTTGGCGTGCAATTATGTGATGCGGAGTGGATCGATGCTTCACAATTGACATTGCGTGGATGTACGTACGTGACCGTTGATGCAGCATGACACACACACACACACACACACACACACACACACACATCGCATTGCGCGCTGGTGCTGAGCATGAGACGGGTGCAATATGATGTGATTAAGTATTTTCAATAGTCACCTGGTGATGACCGAGTGTGTGCCATAGGAACTTGGCGAAGCACAGCACATGCTACATGCCATGCTACCTACATCCATGTACAGCACATGGCATGATAACTAGACAGATGAGAATTTTTCTCTAATAATACCATGGCGTGCTACGCTGCACATCTAGTAACAACGTAAATGTATGCCAGTTTGTTCTCGATTGCAGATCGTATCAATCGTTCATGCCTCATTGCGCTTGTTAATCATCTCATCTTCCTATTTTCGTTTCGATTCGTTTGGCACATGATATATCACCCGCTGTTCCCCTACTATCTTCTTAGAGCACCTGACGGCAAAATAATTGTC
Organism: Bigelowiella natans CCMP2755; assembly: GCA_000320545.1. Classification (NCBI taxonomy): domain Eukaryota; phylum Cercozoa; class Chlorarachniophyceae; genus Bigelowiella; species Bigelowiella natans. The sequence goes on along the minus strand of ADNK01000772.1, from coordinate 101,141 downwards.
AGTGTCGTGTGTGTGTGTGTGTGTGTGTGTGTGTGTGTGTGCGTGCATTTTTGAAGGGCGAGGGAGAGTGGATTTGCAGCACCTTGGGCAAACAGGATTGGGCGATTCCATGCGTAGAGACCTGATGGAGCCACAGAGAAGGAAGACTTTGTTAACCAAAACTCAAACAAGTAATGAAGAAGAAATAAGAAAATTGCTTTTTCTGCTTCTGCTTCTTCTTCCTTCTTCTTCTTCTCATTACTACTACAACTACTACCTAAGGCACGTGTAGCAGAAGACGTGCGTGCAGGGTGTCGCCCTCATAGGAACTACAATGGGAGATAAGCCGCATAACGCACACTTCCCCCTGCCCTTCACAGCGTCGTCATCGTCCTCACCCTCGTCCTGTGGCCCCCCCTTCTTCCACCATCCCTTCTTCCAACCCACCATGGATACAATGCTGCGGAACACTAAACCAAAGTCAACCTGAAGCGATTAGGATCAGATGGAGTCGATAAGGCGAGGCTAGGCAAACAGTGATATAAACGAATACTACGTAGAATAAATGCCCTTATTCTTCTTCGTTTTCATCCTTCGCCCCCTCCTCCTTGGTGCGTGCGTATGTGTGTGTGTGTGTGTGTGTGTGTGTGTAGAGAGAGAGAGAGAGAGAGAGAGAGAGAGAGAGCAACCACCAGGGGTATGGCGAACAAAAGAAATCGAGCAACGGTCCTCCAGACTAGATACTGCAGCCCATCGTCATTGTCATAATCATCGTCGTCATTATCGTCATCATCGTCATCATCATTACGTAGTTACATTCATCCCGACGATGATGATGATTATTGACAGACAGTAAAAACAACAGAGAAGAAGAAGAAGAAGAAGAAGAAGAAGAAGAAGAAGCAAAAGAACAACAACAACAAATGGTTAGTAACATTTTCAATAACAAAATGTCCCAAACTAAACTTAGCAAAGATAGGGAAGAATTTCGAGGAAGAGTAATCACTGCACCGCTCATGTGTAGATGTAGTAGTAGTAGTAGTAGTAGTAGTAGTACAAACGGAGAGAACAACGCTACCTGGTTCATAAACTCGAAGCTAAGAGCACGATGTGCACGCGGATTCACATATCCAACCCTGTGGTGATGAAGCATGCCAAACGATGATGTGTGCTTAGTTGTATTTCCTTGAGAAGAGAAGAGGAAGGTCAACTAACTGCTCAAAACGACGTAGGAAGAATCAAACTATGCTGGTGCGATCTAAAAAATGGATGATTATTCCGAAATCTACATTGCGGAATGATGACAAAAACGGTCTGCGTTTGAAGTCAGATAGAAAGAATTCTTTCCTCTTTCTCGTCGCTTTTATCTAGTATTACTCTCTCTCTCTCTCTCTCTCTCTCTCTCTCTCTCTCTGTGTGTGTGTGTGTGAAGGCGTGTTCTCCATGACCTTATTCGCAACAGTCTTTCAACGAGATTGCGGTAGGTTCCTGCAGCACAAATTATTATAATTAACATCATCTTTCATTTTGTTCGGTCCTAAAGTTGTATCTTATGCGGCAAGGGCTACTACGCACTCAACGATAGTGCACATTGTAGTACAAAGTAAAGTCACTTTCGTTGCTATGATCATCCCCTCCTCCTCCTCCTTCTCCTCATCATCATCCTCCTCGTTCTACTACTACTACTACTACTACTACTACTACTACTGCTACGCACCGCCAGCTAAGAAGACCAAGATATGCACAATCTGATTAGAGTAAAAGGAGGGAGAGCGGGGACAAACATAAACGGATTAATGCACAAAGAGATGAATGTTGATACAGCAAAGCATGGGCACTGAAGAACACTCTTCACTCTCCAGCCATCTTCTTCTCCTCCTCGTTCCGCATTACACTATAACTACTACTACTAGTACTACTACTACTACTACTACTTCGTCGAACATCACCATTGTTACCTACGATGCTGATCTCTCTTACTAGCTTAATGACAGTGGTGGTGGTGGTGAAGAAGAGGAAGAAGAAGAAGAAGAAGAAGAAGAAGAAGTGAGTTGTTACAGACCGAGGCAGCGTCCCATGCCAGCTCCAACGCATTTACCAATTCGTAGATCACCCTCCTAATTGACCCTCGCTGAAACCCTATCCATTGCCTAAGAGATGGAAAAAGAGCCGGAAAGTCAAGGAGAGGAGGAGGAGGAGGAGGAGGAGGAGGAGGAGGAGCAGAGGAGCAAAGAGAGAGAGAGAGAGAGAGAGAGAGAGAGAGAGGGAGGGAAACATCGGCAACATTCTAAAATTGTTTATCTTATTTGTTGTCTCTTTTTTCATGAGAGCTTCCCCTCTCGAAACCATTTCCTCCCATAAATGAGATGCAGGTAAGTATATAATATAATATGTGTGTGTATTAAAACAGCTCTAGTGTGTCACGTACCGATCGGACATATAGTCTTTGGATCTAGTCAACAGCCACGGTGCGAAGATGGTGAGAACGCCGTACAAAACGCGCTGCCGGTAAGTCAGTAGACGCAGTCGTGGGGCCCCAGGAACAAACCTTGGCCTCTATCAGTGTGTATGCAGCCGTTGAATCGTCATCGACGCAAAACCAATCAACCGCGTTTGAAAAACAAACCACATTCAAACCAAGGACCTTGACTTCGGAAAAGACCAAATCAGAAAAAAGTCGCAGAGCTATCTATCTATGATCGCTTCTGTCGAACAGTGCAGCATGGTATACAACATACTCATGCTTGCAACAAAGTACGTACCCTCTTTCCGAGTCCTGTGAGGATCAAGTTCTGCAGCTCCATCCCCGGGGTTGACTTTTGTGCCCAAATCGTGTTCCTGGAGAACAGTACATGTATAAGGAAAATATATATAACGTGATAAATAAGCAGCAACATGGCTATGACATCGTGAATGATGGCGTTGAGAAGGAGGAGGAGGAGGAGAGGAGACACATAATAGGTACTTAGTAGCCATCACCACACTCTCACTCAATCAGACCACCTTCCGCGCCCATTACTCAGTTATCGTATACCACAATAAACAAATTGGAATTAGGATAGCAACCAGAAGATAGTGAATTTCAGCAACGCCTTAGCCTCCGCCCTCCATTGCAGGAGCAGGCCTAATTATCATTCATCATTATTATCATTGTTATTATTTTTTAAAAATTCACGATTGGTCGTTACACTTTGTGTCAATGTATCTCGTTCACAGCATAATAGATACCTTGCCCTCCATGCCGCGCTATTCTCTCGAGACCGACCCTAGAGTGTGTTGTCAGTGTGTTTCAAAAACAATGGAAAATATAGAGCAAGAATATATGGGAAGATATACGCTGCCAACACTTCTGAAGTACCAGAGAAGCTGGTGGAGGTCGTCATCCAACGTTTGTGCATCGAGTTGATTCACCTATATTGTGCACGTGTGTGTGAGGAGTGAGTGAGTGAGAGAGAGAGAGAGAGAGAGAGAGTGGGGGGGGGGTGTACCCTCATGACTTTCGAGACTTCTACTTCGCCGCCCTGATGCACTCCAACTATTTTCTCCTTCTCATCCTCTGGGGTGGAGGGAATCAACGAGAAGTCGTAGATCTTGCGCGCAAAAGACGTTGTATTGTTAACGAATCTCCGAGCACGTCCCGGAAGCCATCCCGGAAGTCGAGCAGCATACTCTTGAGACAATAATGATGATGAAGAAGAAGAAGAAGAAGAAGAAGAAGATGGTGATGATGCATCGTTCCCAACTCTTGATAAGTCTATCTCTTGTATCCTAAGTGTCCAATACATGGAATAACAAAAGTGGAAATGAACATTATATCAAAAACATATTCTGTGTTTAGTGCAGCGGCGACCAAGACAACTTAAATTCAGTTTATAAAAAGTTTCTTCTTCGGCGAATCATTTTTATTAGTCCCACAAGTTCTGCTTCCAGTCCCTGAAGCGCTTCAACTCCTCCACTACTCGCGATGTCACATCACCGGACGCCATGAGTTAGACAATGCTTTAAAAAAGGTAGTGTTGGCTAATTACCATCCTGCGACAATTTTTTTCTCGAGTCGTTGCTTCAAAAACATATGGAAGACTATGAACATCAAGAATGCTATTTTGAACATTCCATTTGTAATTTGCGATTCGAATTCTCAATACATGTACATGTACATGTAAACGCATGAAAACTGCAGCTGCGACATCTTCTATGAAACATTCTTCTTTATTTGTCGCTGTGTTAATTTACACTGAAATTTCAAGCAAAAATCATGCAAAAATAAACTAGCGGCGCCTTGTTTCGATCAAGGGACCTCGAGGTTATGAGCCTCACGCGCTTCCGCTGCGCCACGCCGCTGGTGAGATTGTAGCATAAGGTGAAAATCTGAAATACTTGCAAGGTATTGAATTTAGGTTTCTGATCATCAATATGGCAAAGTAAGTATTTTTTGTCGTAGTATCATGAAACCTTGGAATTTATGCAATTTTACATGCTAAAATTGGGCAATACCGCAGAATTGCCGAACGAACCTCAAAGCCCGTTCCCGCTCACTACTCTTTGTGAGAGAAATGTCTGTCCCGTGATGATGCAGTGCAGAATGGACCTCGCGTATCATAGCCTGAATTGTACAGGGATGCCACAGCATTCCCCAATCATTCGTTGATGGACCGCTTCGTAATCAAAACCAAGCGGCCTCCAAAGCCCAAACGGGAGGAAAAGCCTCTGAAGAGGTTCAAGCAGGCCACGATAGGTGTTCTTGTTCTTTCTTAGCTGTAGGTGGCAACGATTATCAGCATCAAGGAGATCGCTCTTTGAGGCGTCACTCACATGCATAATGCACGATATCAACAGGGGATCTGAAGAAGGTAACCTCTCTTAAGAAAGTGCAGATGCTCATCGATCAGCTTAAAGACGAAAGAACGAAAATCCCCAACCTATTAGAGGCTCTCAAGTCTCTCGATAAACTTCACATATCTGTGGAAATTCTGCTCCAAACCAAAGTAAGTCCAATAGAACGACACAAAATTGCAAGCATGCCTTCGCAGTTCAAACGAATCTAACCAAAAACTGTTTGGATCTTACAGATTGGGGCCATAGTAAACGGAATTAAGAAACGACTGCGTGAGAATGTGGAAATTCACAACCGATGTAAGAAGCTTGTGCATAAATGGAGAGAGGTGTATCGCTGCAACAAAGTGCGGCAAGATCATAAAGCAAAGAAAGAGGCTGCAAGTTTTGAGTTTGATGTTGGAGATTCGCGGCGCGACAGAGCACTCGTTATCATATGCCGCGCCCTGGTGCCAAATGGAGTCCCACAACTCAAAAATCGAGTAAAATCGGATGTGATGCTTAAAAGTCCAAATGATTCCTCATGTGGGAGCAGCAGTAGCAGTGGCTGCAAAACGAAAGGAGATACTAGTGGATGTGAGCTTGCGGAACTTCGAGAAAAACAGGAAACAGGGGGCCAAACGAAGAAAAATGAGACTTCCACTTCCTTCGACCATTTTTTGCCTCTATCGCATGATCCTATAGGTAAAATTGATGCCCCAGGCCGAACACTGGGAGAGAAGAGAGAGGCAGGCCCGTTGCCATCGGCTCCGGCACCGATCACAATGCCTAAAAGCAGTTGCGATGCACATACACTGCAGGAACAAGCCACATCAAAGAGCAAAAATAATGCTTTGCAGCAAATGAGTGATGCCACTTACAAACAATTTGAATACAAATATAGATGTTGTGTAAGAGCTGCGACGCTTGGGCTCGAGAAGGGCATTCTGGATCGCTGCAAAGGCAACTCCAGCGACTCCGCGTATTTTGGAGAGGTTCGTGAGTTACTATGGTCATTGAGAACCTTTTCGAGATTACGTCGTAGAATAGCACGAGGAGATATGACGCCAGAGATCGCTGAGATTTCACTGCGAAAAGCTGCAGCTGGGTATAGACGTAATGGTAGAACATGATTACGGAATAGACATGCACATACACGCACACAGACACACAGGCACTGGCACAATGCTGTGTGTGTTGTATCTGTGTAGACATGCATGTAAAAGCTACATGCAATCAGCAATCATCATGCAAATCAACAGTGTGCACATGCAGCTGCGGCGGATGCAGACATGATCGATTGGGACTAGAGGCAGTGACGCACTAGCTTTTGCACAATGCAGGTCAGCATGAAAAAAATGTGCTGCAGAGGTTGGAGAGGAACCAACCACATGGTGGCTGGTTGAGTTCCGGAAGCGACAAAGAGTCTCCGACTGGCGGAGGTGCCTGACTTGGGGGGAGTGCAGCGCGCAGATGAAGCACTGTGCGGCCGCAAGTCATGTGCGACAACGATGGGGTCATCGCAATTGCAAAATGGCCATGTCGCAATGTGGGTCACGGTGGACCCGTGGCAACGCACCGGAGTGTGTTGCACTTGGTGCACGCCCTGTGCCACGCTAGCACGGCAAGTGAGGAGTGTGCCGCGAACAGCAAGTGTGACGATGAAGTGTTCAACGTGCAGCTTGACAAAAACACAACAAACATTGTTGTTCAAAAGAAAACAAAGTGGCATCGCCTTTTGCTCGTCGTGCACTCTGGCAACGCCACGTTGTTCAACAAGAGCCATGCGCTCAATTGACACGAAGTGTGTGTGATCGAGCTCCAATGGTGCACACAAATGAAAGGATCATCAAAGTGCTGACTCATCCTCCTCAAACAACAAGAACCGCGAAGGAAAGTGAAGGATCCTGTGCGCATCCGTCAGCCACGGCGCTCGGACGCAGGCGCTTGCGTTGAACCACACGTCTTGCTCAGATTTTTTGTCACTGGAAATCGACTTGTGAGACAATGGAAATGCGTGGTCGCACAGCGCAAAAACCTTCGTTTCTCCAAAACAAAAAATGATGATGGCTGCTGCTGCTCCGAATCGCATGACCTGGGTTGCCGCGCTACTTGCCATTGCAAGCGCCCAGGATTGCCCCCCTGGACAGTTCATCGACACAAACAATGCAACGGTCTGGTGGTTTGGCAAACAGTTGATGCGAAATTCAGTTGCATTTCATTTGAACAAATTATTCATCAAAAGCATGCATGTGATGTGCAAGTGATCTCTTCACAGTGTGCCGTGCAAACTTTGACAAAGCAGAACTGCATCTCTCCATGTGGATTTAATGCTTACTGCGACGGTGTTGAAAGGATTCCTTGCAGGTATGAACTTTTCGCTCATTGTCACTCATCACCATGACATAGTGTTGTAGGAACGAACGAATCACATTGATTCAAAATGCGATCGTTGTGGAGGATTGCGTGTGCCCAATCGGATTCTACGGCGGCGTGGGTGATGATTGCGAACTTTGTAACCCGGGGCAGCTCTGCAATGAAACTGATTTACAAGAGCCCTTCACATGCCCTGGGGGCTTCTTCTGCCCAGCGGATGAAACATTTCCGCTGCTGGTTCCATGCTCAACCGCTGAATTCTGTCCTCCAGGTGAATGTGAAAGTTCTGATATGTTACATAATTGAATCGAAGTTCTCCTCCGCATTTTAGGAAGCACAGAACGCAGACTCTGCCCACAAGGTTCTTTCTGTCCAACTTCTACAATGCGGTTTCCTTGCGATCCTGGAGATTACTGCCCTAGTGGGTCCACAAGTCGTTCGCTTTGTCCAGCAGGTGATCGAAGACATTGTTATATTAACTCTTGTTGCAAAGTATTGTTCTTTATTTCAGCCGATGATGATTAAGACACCACGGTGCTTTTTTTTTAGGCTTTTATTGTGAAACGCCTAGTCGAAGGCTGGAATGCAATCTCGGAGATTTTTGTCCCGAAGGCAATCTCCGCCCCATTGCGTGCCCTGCTGGCTCTTACTGCCCATCACCAACTTTGGTTTGTTGTTTTATGCATGCAAAATAAAAATAAAGTAAAGTACAAAAGTAAGTGACGGATAAAGGCACCAATTTAAGTCACAGTACCTCAAAATGGAATCATCTCATCGACGTTGTGAACAACAACGAAAATAAAGTTGCCATAATTTCACTTGGTTCTATGTAGATGTTCGGTTGTGATGATCCGGGACAATTTTGCCCTTCGAATTCGTCGACTCCTGGCCAATGCCCACCAGGATTCATGTAAAGATTTCTAATTTGATTTCGGGTGAGCTGAATGCTACACATGTTTTTCTAGGTGCCCTACGTCGGTCGTGCAAATCAGATGCCCTCCTGGAACCTTCTCTAATGTACCCGGAAGTACAGAATGTACTGTGTGTCCATCTAATTTCTTTTGTGAGGATGGCTTGTCTGTTGAAGAATGCCCCGTGGAGTCTGAATCAGAGGAGGGCTCAGTTTCATTGCAAAATTGCACGTTTCCAGCATCTGTTTTCGATGTTACTATAATAATAATCGGTTGCGGTTGCGCTGTCTCACTTCTGATCTTCCTATATTTCTTGTGGAAACTCGACCTCACAACCAAATCAACCGGAATCGTTCTTCAGGTAAGCTCCCGTGACATGTGTTTCATTAAGAACTAAAAGAACTATACATGCAGGATGTTCTAAAAATTCTAGTAACTGTTGTGGGAAGCTGGATAAACTATTCCACAGACATAGCAACCTTTACGAGAATCATTCAGCCGAGACCAGAGTTGGATGAATTCGAACTGCCGGTCATAATCTTCCTTTCGATTGGAGGAGTTTCTATATTCCTTGCAACAATCGGATTTGTATGGATTCTTGTTAGGCTACACTCTCATGTAAGCAAACTGTAGCATTTCTCTGAACACATCCTTCCCTTCTCACAAGTCGTTTCTAAAGGCAAGCGAAAGCGAGGAAGAGAAAATGCGCTACCTTGTGCGATTTGTGAAAACTTTTAGGAAAGAAAAGTGGAAGCATTTGTTAGCTGCCTTTCATATGGTATTTGCTTATTAACACAAACAACTTGAAGGAAAAGGTTGTGCTGTCCAATTTCTTTCGATGAGTCTCGGTGCTAAAATTCAGACTAATCCCGAAATGGAATTAAAAGAAAACCCGGAGTGGAAAGGAGTATTTGGGAAGCTCCTCAAAAATACAAAACATACAGCTGGCGAGCTCCTTCAAAGTGGGGCTTTAGATGAAGATGAAAGTAAACTCCAGATTTATGCCCCACAGGAAGACTCGAAGCGTCTGCAATATGAACTTGGACGCCTTCCTGGAAAACAATATCAGACTTACATAGAATCCATTCGAACGTAATGCTAGAAATAAATTTCACCCATATTCTGAGTTGCTGACATGATACTGTTCTTACAGGAATCGTCGAGAACGCACCTACGTTTACATCAATACAGCTCTTCTAATTCTGCAAACCGTTCCAATGTTTTTGATCACCGTTGGGCCCATCATGGGACGAGCACCAGCCGAAGATATTCGGAGCCCATTGTTTAGATTCTCAGTATTCATCGGTGCTATTGTAATAGGCTCTAAAATAGAGCAAGCTCAAAACTATGCGAGTCTACAAAGGGAAGAACAAACAACTCGAAAACAACTCTATCGCCTTATTTTAGCGACACGTGGAAAAAGTGTCGAAGTTCAAAACGTTTCTGATGCGGCGTCAATATCTAATTATGAAAAGGACAGCCAGAGAGACCCAAAGATTAGTTTTCAAACTTAGCAATTAAACTTTCTTCCACGATATTTTGAGATTCATAACGTGTTGAAAAATGACCATGCAAACAGGAACTACAATTTGTAACTTCGCATGCATCTGCATGCGCAAGCATGCTCATACTCATGCATCCATCCATGCATGTATGTAGGCGGCAGTACTATCTAGCTATGTGGGACATCTAATGCAATGAAACTTCATGCGCGCATTGCTTCTACGCATCGTGAAACACTTCGCATACGCTCCTGCATGACCTAGCTAGATCATGCGTACAACACGGGCTCCAAGAAAACTACGTGTTAACATTTCATTGATGAATGCTACGCATGCTGAACCCAGCTTCACAGTGTGTAAATTCGTGCAAGGCTGCGCATAATGTGCAAGATGGATGTATGGAATGCGTACATTGCACAGGCTAGCAGGTGAGTGATACATTACGTCGCATAACTGTTTATAATACGATGCTGTTCTAACTTTTCCCTCCCTCTTCTCTTTCAGATTCCGCAACTAATGAGGCGAACATTCCTCCCTTTCGCACCAACTACGTACAAAGTACATTTACTTAAGAAAGGATGTCGATGCGATTCAATAATATCCATGTAGGTGTGAACAATGATGGCAACTCATATAAATTCCAGATATTTTTCTAATTCTACGTATTGCTATTCACACACATTGATATTATAACCTCATCGGGGGGCCCAAACTCAACGATTTCTCCCTTTTCTAACACCAGGATCTTGTCATACTTGCGGATTGTGTCGATTCTGTGCGCTATCGTTAGCACCGTCACCTTCGTATATTTTATGCTTCTAACCTCGCGAAAGTTCACGGAACATGAAAACATCGATAGAAAATATAGATAGAAAATACCGATAGAAAATAGAGCCACATCGCGGCAAATTCATCGATGTATGATTTACTGTTGATTCTTTTGGGAAAGCGGAGGATCGAACAAGGCATGCAAGGAATGTTATAAAAATAACTGCATACCCCATGAAAGTGCTTTGTAATTGTCTGCTGAATTAGTTTATCGGTTTTGTAGTCGATGGAAGCGGTCGCTTCGTCCAATATCAGTACTTTCGGCCTCTTTAGCTATATATTATAACATTAAAAAATAATAATATTATAATGTGATGAAAGCATCAATAAATGCTGGTGCTCATTCTCTCTCTCTCTCTCTCTCTCTCTCTCTCTCCCTCTCTCTCTCTCTCTCACACACACACACACTACACATGAAAAGTAATTATCCATATTATTCTGAAATATATTTCTAAATACCAGGGCTCTTGCAACGCATAGGAGTTGCTTTTCCCCGACAGACAGCCCCCGCCCTCCTGATTCCAGCTCGTGGTTCAGTCCACCGATCTTCCGCACGTATTTTTCCATATGGACCTTTTGTTTCAGTGGGTTACGTGTGAGGAAAGATTGGGCAATAAGAGATAGAACAGCCCCCCCCCCCTTCCATAGGGTTCGAATAAATAAAATAGCTAAGAACAAATGGCCTTTCCGAAAAGAATCCTGATCTCTGCTCACATACCACAGCCAAAGCGCTCCAGATTTCCCCATCGCTGTACGCGTTATACGGATCCAGATTCGCGCGAATTGCCGCGCCGAAGATGGTCGGATCCTGCATCGATATTACTATTTGTTGTGCTTCGGAGGACGAGGAAAGATGATGCATGCACAGCATCATATGGGCTTTATGAGTAAGCAGTAGAAAGAAGACACCAGCACCAAATAACAGCCCCCGCCATCGTGGTAGCCTACCTGGGGGATGACGCCTATGTTCCTTCTCAGCTGGTGCAGGGGAACTTGGCGGATATCGATACCGTCGATAAGGCATTGTCCCCCCTCTGGCTCAACGAGGCGGAACATCATCGCCATCAAAGATGACTTTCCAGCACCTTTTGTCGTTGTTGTTGTTGTTGTTGTTGTTGTTGTTGTGATGGTGATGCTGGTAATAGTAGGGATAGTGGTGGTGGTGGTTGAAACAGAGAGGAAATACGAAAAGAAGGAAAGATAATGAGGAGGAGGAGGAGGAGGAGGGGAAGGAAATTGGGAGCAGTAGCATACCTGTTCGACCACAAATCCCCACCTAGAAGAAGTAGAAGTATGTGCGTGTGAGTGTGTGTGTGTGTGTGTGTGTGTAAGAGAGAGCATTGTGCCTCCTACCATTCAACTATCCCCTTCTTCTTCTTTTTCTTCTTCTTCTTCTCCTTGTTCTATTTACCACCTTTGTGTTTTCCTCTACTGCAAGTGTGAGTTGCTTCAGCACGAGGGGCAATTCTTTCCTATACCTAATAGTAGCTGCTGGTATTATTGTTTGTTTGTCGCTATCTTCATGCATGCTCGTCTCCTCTTCTTCTTAAATAATAATAATAATAATGAAAATAATACATCACCTTAAGCTCACGTCCTTTATCTCTATCCGACCTCTCCGGGGCCATTGGGGAGGTGGTGGAGCAATCACTTGAGTCCTTCGCCGGTATGAGGGCAATGGTGGCAGGGAAGACGATGAAGGAGCTGTGAAGGAGGATTCTGATGTGATGTGGATGATGATGATGATGATGATGATGATTATGATGATACTCAAAAAGTAAGAGTTGGTTCATGCTGGAGACAATACGGTATAGTATACATTCACATCCTTGCGTACACACTATTTATCGAACGCCTTATGGCAAGTGGCCGATATTTCATCCATCCCCCTCCCCCCCCCCTTTCTCCTCTTTTCGTCTCTTTTTCTCTTCAGTCGTCGTAGACAAAAAAGGTTGTGCCTCCTCCTATGCCTCCATAGATCGCACCGGTAGGTCCCTCTTTCGGTAACCGGCTATATTCGTCTGTTCTCTCCACCGCATTCATGCTCATCTCGAGCCGTGTGAAGGCCTTGATGAGTGCTTGGACCCAGAACACGAAGGAAAACCCTGTGTGTGTGTGTGTGTGTGTGTGGGTGAGTGTGTGTGAATGCGTGCATTAGGCATACGATGAGGCGTATGACTTGCTGCTAGGACGCACATCTTCCTCACCTTCGATACAGTAGGTTAAGAAAATCATCATCATCATCATTCTATTCTATTAGATCGTAGTAGAAACTAGCAGTCGTTATATATAGCATTACTACTACTACTACTACTACTACTACTACTACTAATACTACCATAGGTAATACAAATCCCTGCTAACCCTGCGTTTATGTCCAACTGCACGCTGAGGAGCGCTATTATGAGCAAGCACGCTGCGGAGAGAAGGCCTGGTCAATTGGTTGATGAGAGAGAGTTTGGCTCTGGGTGATGACAATAATGCACCGTCACCGCAATAATTAATGCCTCATGATAGGCTTCGAGAGGAGGAGCGAGGCCAAAGTTGCGATTAGGAGAGTGATTGTAAGGATGATGCAAGGAACAGCAGCAGCAGCAGCATCAATCACCAAACTTACCCCTACCCCCCCCCCCCCCTTTGTGCGTACTTAGCTGCGTTGATAGCCAGAGATTGACTACGGTACCCATCCAAAACGCCCTCATGTTTGCCTCGACTTTGTGGATCATCATGCTCGAAAACCGCCTGGAGGCCTGATAGCCGCGTATACCTGTGAATATGTAGAATATATAGAGAAGTAACAATCGATGGATTAAGATTCCTGAAGAATCTAAGTTCAACTAGGGTAGAGCTTTTTTTGGCAGGACACGCACACACACATGCACACACACATGCACACACACGCAAACAATTCTTCAATGTTACTCGGTAGGCCTCCCAGAGAAGTAGACAGATGCGCAAATATCGGTGACTTGCTGGTCGAATCAAGGCGCTGAAGCTCGCGTGAGCTATGCCTGTTACAAGTGACAAACACACAAACAAAAACAAAAACAGAATATATATATATATATATATATATATATATATATATATGCGCATGGTGTGCAAGCTTCATGGGTGAGGTACGCCCTATAATTTTCATCAATAACACTTCTGCTCAGATAACTAGATTGTTCCATCTATTCGCAAGCACATTGTTCGGGGCTGTCAGTAGGGGGTCCAAAGCAGTATTTCTGGAAGTTCTTCACTGAAGTTTCACAGCCTTTCAGGACTCCACTAGCCCTATCAAAGATCCCCTGTGAATCAATATTTCCAGCTAAATCCACCAATGATCCATCGCCAACCCCCCCCCCCCCCCCTCTCTCTCTCTCTCTCTCTCTCTCTCTCTCTCCTCTCGCTCAGGAGTTAGTTATTCACCACATAACTTATTGAAAAGGGGGAAGTAGGAGTAGGAGTATTTTGGGGAAGTACTACTACCATTGCTGCTTTGACGACCCTGTTTCTTATTGTCCTCTCCTTCTCCCCCCCCTCCCCCCAACCATCATTAAATCCTCATAAGTGCCGTTCTCCACGATTTCCAGCTTGACGCTATCAACGCTTCTACTAGTACTACCACCTATTTATTTTAACGCACGTCGTATCGCAATGAATACAAGCACACACACACACACACACACACACACACACAAAGTGGTGGTAAACTATCAGCGTTCTGTGCAGCAAGATCTATCACCACACGACATAAGGATGTTGCTGCTGCTGTGTACCCTTCACTTCCCTCGAATGACTGGATTTATCTCCGCTTCTCCTTGGGGTTATCTTTCCGTGCAAGATATGACGCTGCTGCTGGTGGAACTTGCCTTCTTTCGACTTGGATCCATTCTCCTCTCCCCGCCCCCCCTCTGCGCTGTTCTTGCTGCCATTGCCAACGCCCTCAACGTTGCTTTCTTCAGCCTTGTCGCTGCTGCTTTCAGCAGTGTTAGAGCGCATCACGATCACGCGGTCGGCCTTGCGCCTTTCCGTTGGGGGGGGAGGGGGGAGGAAGGGGAGCGGGACGGATATATCAACCACATCAGATGTGCTTCATCTTTCTCCTTGTACAGTGAAAGGGAGATGGGGGAGGGATGATGATCTCGGCAAGTCATAGCGATAAATACCGGTATCTTCTCTATATTTAATTCATGTTTGATTTGAAACGTGGATAGGTAGTATCATCGCAAAATCATATGGCCATGATGCCTTTAGATCAACGGAGTATGGAGAAACTGGCGTTATATTATATTGTGGTTGTGGAGGGGACGATTATTCCCACATATGCTGAAGCTGGTGAGTGACGACAATGCAGGTTTTATCCTTTAATAGACGACAGAACACCCGATCGAAGACCTGGTTTTTTAAATGTGTGTGTGTGTGTGTGTGTGTGTGTGTGTGCGTGTGTGCCGCTCTACCCACGCTATCATTGTTGCTGCAAGCAAGAACAAGTACAACTGCTACCAAGGGTGATTTCTTCTGTATCTATTTCTTATCCCTCCGCCTCTTCTTCCTCTTCTTCTATCCGTTTATTATTACAATGGCAGCACACACGCACAAGCACACCCACGTACACAAACACACACACATACACACACACATAGCAACCCATTGGCCAACGTGAGCATCCAGCGCAGATAGGGGATCGTCAAACAGGAAGATATCACACTCGTTGCGACGATATACGGCTCGGGCAATGCTCACTCGCTGCTTCTGTCCCCCTGAAAGGGTGACCCCTCTCTCCCCCACCTCCGTCTCGTCTCCCGCAGGAAGCTCCTCCAGGTCAGCTGTCAGGGCACATGCGATGATTGTTTCTCGATACCTGGTAGAAGGTAGAAGAAGATAGATTGATTGTGTGGTTTTGAGGAGGAGGAGGAGGAGGAGGAGGAGGAGGAGGAGGAGGAGAACACGATAAGATAGAATGCATATTCTTGCTTGTCTGACCCGACACGCATAAATCAGCTGACGAGATTAGGCACACCTGATCTCATCATATTGGTTGCCAAATAGAATGTTCTCTCTCACTGTGGCGTTCAAAATCCAAGCCGATTGCGGTACGTACCTTAGGAGAGACAAACATAATGATAATGATGATAATGATGATGATGATGATTATGATTATCGATATATGTGTTTTGTGCTAATACATTGCAAATGCTACACCGGCACGGAGAAGGGTATGTATATAATGACTAGTCATTATCGTCGTAATCACTATCGTTATTATGATCATCATTATCATCGTCATCTTTACCCAACATAGGAGCCTGTCTTGAAGAAGACAGGGCTAGCCTTTCTTGGCTGCTCTCTACCACCTCCTCTGTAAGTGTTTCCACTGCTGCTTTTCTTTCTCCGACGATGATACGTTTCACCGAGTAGGGAAGAGAGGAGGAAGCTCTTTCCGCTTGAGAAATGAGAGGGGCAAAGTAAGAAGACCACGATAATGGACGGTGGCGACAAGTACAACGACGATAGAGTGTGACCGTCACTAACTTTGGTGCGTGTGTCGTTCATATTAACATACATGATCATCATCGTCGTTGTCATCATCATCATCATCATCACCATCATCATCACAATCAGAATTCACAACTAGAATATGATGATGAAAGATTAATGTGCGGACTAAAGATCGAGCATGCTTCTCATCTCTTTCGATAGGAAGAACGGAGGAAAGAAAGAAAGATGACAAGAGAGAATGAGAGAGAGAGAGAGAGAGAGAGAGAGAGAGAGAATCCACACACACACACACACACACACACACACACACTTTTTGTGTGTTTACATTCACATGAAGACTGATACTACATATGACTACTACTACAAAAACAACAACAACGTCAACAACAATACAGCAGCATCAGTTGCAGCAGCATCACCTTCCAAATTCTCCAACTATCATAGCCAACTCTCCTGGGATAATCCTCAGGGTGACATCGCAAAGAGCTGGTGAGACTCCGTCATGTTTATCGAAGAAGAAGTCGATGTTCTCCACCACTATAGCACCACCACCATCTCCACCACCAGCACTGCCATTTGCCTCTGTTGTTGTTGTTGTTGTTGTTTCATCACCACCCTTGTCCTTCTTATCACCATGCTTCTGGAAATCATCCCCCCCCCCCTTCTCCTCCCCCTCCTCTTCCTTCACGTCTTCTCCCTTCTGTCCTTGCCCTCCCCCCCCCTCATCCTCCTTACAGGTGCCATCTTCGTCGTCGTCTGCAACCTGAGAAGTAGGACAGCCTTGGCTTTGGAGCAGTACTGCTTCCTCGGATAACTGCCCCTCCTCTATTTCGTCTGCATCTAGAACGGATACCACGCGATCTATGGCTACAACAGCACCGGCAAGTGCTTTGACCGCTTGAGGGATGGTGTAAAGAGGGCCCTTCAGGTTGTTGAATAGCGACAAGGATGTTATGGCTCGAGCCGCCGTGAAACTGCCGTTGTAGAAGGTGACGTATACTGCAAAGGCTGCTAGCGACATGCTAGCTGGCATGGTGGTCCCCAAGAACGTGATGAAGGCCTAACGATGATGATGATGATGATGATGATGATGATATATGATGTAGATAGAAAGACTGATGACACAAGATGCAGCATGAAAGATGGGGAACGAAACAAATATCAACAGACAGCAGATTGACCCTTTATAACGTTCATCGGGTGGGTTGTGGGCTATTCTTCCGCACATTCAATGAAGATTCTTGCGGCCGAATCGTATATGTCTGTGTGCCTGTTGCTTGTTCATCATCATCATCATCATCATCGTCGTCGTCATCATCATCATGCGAGCATGATGTATGTTCAATATTGTGATACCTGAACATACGACTGCTTTCTTATCAATTTCATCTCCCTTTGCCTCGCCTCCATGATGCCGTCGTTAAAGAACTGCTCCCACACGTAGAATTTGACCACGCGCATGGCGAGTAGCATCTCTCTCGACTTGTCCATTCTCTCATCTGTGACCTTTTATGGGTGGGTGGATGGATGGGTGGATACATGCCGGCAGCAGCGGTGATAATTGATGTTTATTGTACTGTTGCTGTAAAACAGCAGTCATGAACGTCCACCCACACTATCCCCCCTCTTTGTGTAACATTCTTATCGTTTGAACGACGTCGTTTTTGTCGCCACCGTCTGTTGTTCGTTAACCCTCATAATCTTCGTGTTTTCATATTCTCTACAACAAGCCAGAACAACGCCCCCGTCTCTCCATGGCACCTTCATCTGCTGGCGTGTTAGCCGTGTGATGTACTGCCCGAGGTAGGTTTGTGCTGGAAGAATCATCAATATCACCCCCGCACCGCACAGTGCCGGCCAGTCAAGTAGGAAGTACCTAATGCACACCCGCAATCACAAACGCACACGAAAACACACATGCGATTGAGAATCCATGGCAAAATCACTAGTTGTCCAGTTAAGTACCGACACATGGGTGCTCCGTAGCGCTCTCCCCGGACCCGCCCCCCCCCCCCCGTTCATACTGCCCTCTCTACATCTCTCTCGCCGCCCATTCTCCTGTGCAGGTTTGATTTCATCGGTATTATGATGGTTGGTGTTCTGTGTTCTTTCTATTGGTTGATAATAGCTCCTCCTCCTCCTCATCATCATCATTATCATCATTATCATCATCATCATCATCATACAGATATATAATGGTGCCGATGAACTGGATAGAGGCGGACCACAAGCAATCGGACCAGTAATACACCCACTCTATTCCTGACGTGAACGAGGGGGGAAGAGGAAGGTGAAGAGGAGGAGAAAGGTGAGGAGGATGAGGAGGATGAGGAGGAGAAGAGGGCAATACAAAGCAGCAGAACGGGAATAACGGCAAGAAACTGAGCATGATGATACGAAGAAGAAACGGAAAAGGCCAAAATACGATTGCACCAAGCAAAAAGGAGGCGCTTTATGTGGTACACATTATAAACAGATTATACATATTTTAATAATATCAGTTTCTTTTCGTCAAAGTGTGTAGGTAGTGCTCTCCCCATCCATATTACTCACGGCCTCCAAGTAATAGTTGTGCTGGTACAACTATGCCTGCAAGTTACTAATACTCTTCTTTTTCTTCTTCTTTCATCCTCATCACGATATGTACGTCATGTCACTTACGATTACAATCAGTAGAGATCACATTCACGATTTTCCCATCGGTTAACTTCGCTTTTCCTACATTATAGCGTCGTCAATTTACTACTATGATTACTTTAAATACATGTACTATTATTAAGATATCATTTCTTATGATGAAAGCACCGATAACAATCTGTGTTCTGTGTGTGTGGCCGTCGTGTCTCAGAGTCAGAATCATCATCATCATCATCATCATCGGCACATCATTCCACAATTATTTCACTTTGAATCTGAAATAAATACATGTAATTCCCAAGCCAATGCATTGCTACTAATAAAGCCATTGTGCGTGTGCATGTGAATGTGCGTGTTGTTGTTGATGATGATGATGATTATGGCGGTGTATTTAAGGGACCGCTACTACCTGAGAGGCTCATACGCATTAACTTTTCATACAGAAATGCAATACAAATCCCTCGTGCACTAGATTAATGATACATATATACACATATAATATATATATATATATATATATGTGTGTGTGTGTGTGTGTGTGTGTGTGTGTGTACCAGATTACTTGTTATATTCACAAGGTGAAGAAGAGAAAGAAAAAGAAGACGAAGAAGATGATATGCATGCATGCATTATACACAGTATGTTCAATGTCACCATTTTGTGCAAAAAGAACAGCACCAATAAACTTCCTCTCCCCCCCCACCCACCCACCGCATTCCTTCTCGGAGCTTCAGCCTCCAGTTATGATTGTTAAATATCTGCTGGAGGACAGTTACAACCCCGATCAGCCTAATGAAGAAGAAACCCAAGGGAGGGGGGGGGGGGGGAGAGAGAGAGAGAGAGAGAGAGAGAGAGATGTGAAGAAGAAGAAGATCATGATAATTAAGATGATGATGAAGAGAGGGAATACCATAATCATGAGGATCATCATCATACACATATATACAAGTGCATAGATTAATATATTTACATATCTTTCTCTCGTTTCCTGCCTCTCTCTCCCTCTCTCTCTCTCTCTCTCTCTCTCTCTCTCTCTGTGTGTGTGTGTGTGTGTGTGTGTGTGTGCTCATAGAATGCAGCTTGTATCTTACAGAGCTAAAATATATCCTTCGGTGTTCTTCCCGACGTACCCACCCAGCCAACTTATTCTCTCACCGGCTAGGTACCTATAAATGCATTATGATGATGATGATGATGATGATGATGATGATGATATCGTAAGAATGAGGAGGAGGATTACGTAAAAGGGGTTGAGTGAAGAAGAAGAAGACGAAGACGAAGACGAAGACGAAGAAGAAGAAGAAGAAGAAGAAAAAGAAGAAGAAAGACATATAATCAAAGTATTATACCATACACACACACAAACACACAAACACACGAATGCAGTTCTCTCCACGTTCATCGTTATTATCATTTGCATCATGATGATCAGTATCATTATCCTCCTCCTCCTCCTCCGCAAACACACAACGACGTACGCTATGAAGTGCTGCAGGAGCAGGGGCTGGATGAGGAGGCAAACGGCCGAAAACGTTCCTAGCACAAGGGCGAGGAGGAAGTTGAGGCGTGTTGTGCGCCAAAGTGCCATTACGAAGAGCTTTTTCAACGGAAGCAGCGATGATGATGATGATGATGATGATGATGATGAAGCTCCTTCTTCATTTTTCTTCCTCCTCTTTCCATCCGAAGAGAATGATGATGATGATGATGATGATGATGATGATGGCACTGACAAGTATTCTCTGCTTTTCCTTCTTTGTATACCCTTATTATGGTTCTCTGCAGCCTTGTTATTGACTTTGCCTTTGTCGTTTGCATCATCATTACGACCACCACCATCATGCTGTTGTTTCAATTCATTCCAATGCCTTTTGAACATCGTGAGTGACGCATGAATACGCACCTGATGATGGTGATGATGATGGTGATAAGAGAGGAGGAAATAGTCAGTAGCGCAGCAGAGGTTGGTGGGTGAATGTTCCCTGCGGTTGCTGCCTCGTCTAAGAGCTGGGGTAAACCACGGATATGGCATGCATAGTGTGTCAGCGATTAATGCATGATACTGCACACCACAGGCCACGAAGTTGGTATGTATCATGAGGATTTATGATAGCAGTGGTAGTATTCAAGAACAACTGGCTATGGTGATGATGATGATGATGATGATGATGATGATGATAATGATGATGAGAAGGAGGGGGAGGCGGTACGATGTAGATACATGTTTGTCAAGCTTTGGAAGATCTTCCTCGTTCAGCTGGCGCCGCCTTCCAAGCGATAAAAGCGGGCTCAGCCACCAGAAAAAGAGCTACAAAGAGAGGAGAGCAGTACTGTTAAGTTGGTTGATGACCTAGGCCCCCCCTCCCCCTACTCCCGACCCACACGATCATTATCTTCACCACCTGGGGCAAGCTGCATCATACTAGGAAGGGATGACAACGCTACTACTTACGTTTGAAGGGATGGAACTCTGTGTAGGATCGATGGACTTAGAGGCGGCCGCAAGTCTCTCCATCTGCAAAGCGGTAACTGAGTGCTTCTTTGTCGTAGTAATAGTAGTAGGAGGAGGAGGACTATGATGATGATGATTAAGGAAGGTGGTGATCATTAATGGAGAGGGGGGGGAGTATGTGCGCGTCAGCCCACCTCTTCATCAGCCTCCATACCCCCCGGAAGACGTTGGTACAGGCTCCGAGCGGCGCCGTCCTTTTATGAAAGGGAAGGGTGGACTTAAAAATGAATAAAGTGACAACATGTACTACTCAAGATCGCCGCATTGTGCATTGCGCCTGATGATGATACGTATGCAGACATACCCCCCCCCCCCCCCCTTCTCCCAAGGTCGTTCATTCTCTATATCTTTCCCGTTTATTTTGAGAGAATCAATCATGACCCCGCACTCCCCCCATCCTATCTATATATTTCTCCCTCCTCCTCCTCCTTCTCCTCCTCCTCCTCCTCCTCACATGGCTAAGAAAGTGTATCCATAGATGGCGAGCGAGAAAAGCCATATACAACGGGAACAAGCCTAACGAGGAGAGGAGTAACAAGGAGGAGGGGAGGGGTAGACTGAAAAGGACAAACCGAACTATGGTTGCTATTTGCTGCAGCTGTATGATGTTTCTCGAAGTAAAATGATGAGAAAAGGTGCTAAAAATCTGATCTTCATCGCTATACTCATTATCATCGTCTTCAATTGCTGTGGTGTCCTTGGTAATAATCATATCATTTATTTGTTTTTACCGCACGCATTTGTCCAAAACTCAATTTCAAGGTGACCACCGAATTTTATTCCCCAGAAGATTTTGAAGAAACCCTGCACGAAGGAGGGAGGGAGGATCATGAAGTGAGCAGGTTACGATAACAGAAAACATAAGAAACAGTGTTCCTGCTCTACCCACTACAACTATTACTACTCTTACTACTACTATTACTACTATTTCTTACTACTACTTTTACTTCTTATTAATCCTTACTACTACTACTTACTACTACTACTACTACTACTACTACTACTACTACTCCTACCATTGCTGCCCACAAAGCAAAAAAGGTCGCTTCCATGCGAGGGAGCAGCAATGAGCTACTTCTTATTATTTCTGATGAGAAGGTGAAGCTGATCAGAGCTCAACACAGAGGGCCATCTTCCTCTCTCGTGGAATAAATAGAGAAGACATACTGATCGATATGTGGAGGGGGGAAGTGATAACCTCTCGATGCAGCTGCTTCATTATTGTATGACAACGTCACCGTTGCTAACGAAGAGGCTTCCATCAGATAGCGAGTGATGCCGATCATCATCCAGCTCTAAATCAAATACATGATGATGGGTAGAAATATAAGTTTCATGAAAACAATGACATCACAACAACTTCTTTATGAGATAGGGACCGTCAGAATATTCCTTTGTTTTTTTTTCCCTTACAAAACGAAGAACAGCACAAAATGGCTTCTTTATTTTTTGTAATACAGAGAAATGAGCAATGGCATATATCATGTAGGCTGGGCTCCTGGGATCTTTGTACGGTTCCTGGAGTAAAAATACACAGATATCGTGATCGTGAGATTGTGCGCATCTAGTTTACTTAAAGGAACGGGGCATTCTATTCTCCCTTGCCAACCCACGTTGGCCAACTTGCAAGCTACGAAGATTCCGATCGGTATTGCTCCACACAACGCCTGGGAACGGAAAACACAGCAATCCTACGTCACTATTCGCGTTATGTGTCATCACAGTCGTTGGTGGTGGCTTGAAATGAATACACACCATGAGTATAAAATCACGCTTCCCTGCCGATACACTACACGTGCTTGGACCATCTTCTCTTCCCCCCTGGGCGCTGTTGAAAGGCAGTTGATCTGCTGTTTCGCCGCCGCTTTTCGATTCGTCCCATTCGCTGTGGATCATGCTGTACTTTGCCTCCCCAACGCTACTGCTAGCGTTGATTCGCCTTGTTGGGCGCTTGCGGGCGAATCGGTAACGATGAAAGTATGCTGCTGTGGCGCTCGTGACGAGCGCTAGGACAATTCCAACCCTGATCGTATCCATCCGTCAGTACTAAGATTCGCTTGCAAATCATGTGCCACACGAAATTAAAACGAGGCCTCTCCCACCCCCACCAATCGAAGGAGTGTTCGTTTTTATCTTCGGGCAAGGCGTTCTTGCCGTTCATTGTAGGAATTTTGATTAGGCTTTTCATGCATAATAATTGAGATCAGCAGTACCCTGCAAATAGGATATCGATGAAGCAAGCTGACGGATGGCTTCCATCTAGAACATGTATGTTCTTCCCTGGGCCACAGAACAGCATTCCGATGATACCTACCTACCGCCACACGGGACATGGGCTGAGCATATATTCTCTTCCTTTCCCTTCGTGTTATACACTTGCTTTGAATGTAGCTACGGTCCTTGTAGCATAGGGGTAGGTGGATGTACGAGATCTACCGATCCAACACAAAAATACTCACATTCTCCTGTAATCTTCTTCTTCTTCTTCTTCTTCTTCATAATTCAACTTCAACCTACCGGTAACTATCGAAGAAGAAGGTTGTCGCATAGGCCAAACACCCAGAGAAACTCAGCAGTCAACAGCCTCCAGCTTGCACTTTTGTCGCAGATGATGACCAGATGCCGTCCTGTTGGTTTGTTCTCCTGTGTTTTCTTCCGGCCGGAGGGAAACAAAACGACGGCAGGAGATTTTCATTTCGATAGGATCGTGCCTAGATCTATATCATCAAAAGATACCCATCACTTTGTGCAATTTTATCCGTACGGCATCACATGCTGGTGCAAGTAAACAAAATCGTGATGCTTTTCCGGAGAAATTGAAACATGCGAGCTCATTTTTACTCTGATTTTCTCTTTTTTTCGACTTTTGGCGCCTCGGGTTTACTTTGAAAGTGCAGGTCGCATGGGCCAAACGACCTGCGTCTACAAACTACACTCAAGTAGAGAAACCATTCGTCGTTCCTGGCAAAACTAGGGGTCAGAACGACCACGTGACGTGGACCATGCATGTTGTGGGGGGGGGGGGGGAGATTGATTCCGCACGTTGATTGTTGTGCTGCAATAAGCCTGATGTGCTATATTTAGTAGAAGTTTCATTCAAATCTGTTTCTATGTCGGAATAAAGGGGGGGGGTTGGCTGGAGGAGTGATGTTGTTCGATCTTCATGGGTCAGCAAAGTATGAATTCTTAACCTGAATTGCACACGAATGCGGTAATTAGAACAAGCAAAAGATGAGGCTGTCTTCTGCCTTCAACCGATGCGCGCAACTCCTGCTTGTCGCAGTAGTATCGGCCCGTCTGAGCTCCATCGGCTCTGCCGCAACGCGTGGTCGTCTAAGAGCACCCAGGTTGGCAGCAGCAGCTCATTACCACCGCATGAAGCAGAGTACAAGTCGCTTCGCCTCCCATATTAAGAAAACCCAGCCACACTCGACCATTTCGGTAAACACACAATGACGAGATCAGCAATTATATCATATGATAATGCCATATTTCAGCATGACGGGCTCGCCATGTATTTTCGGGATGTTGAATATTTATGGGCTCACAATATACCATAAACCAAGTTATACACATCCACGCAATTATCAGGAAATCTCCACCGCCACAATAGAGCCAAAGATCGAATTATCTTATGGTAAGTAATAACAGTAGATCTCATCATAGAATCAAAGCTATCTTCCTATGAACATATGAATGGAGAGGAAGCTCCTCGATGAAATGGCTACCACTGTGAGCAATTATTGATTTTGTTATCCCTTCCCTATGTATTCCTTCTTTTCTTTCGAAGAGGATGGGTGCGAATGGCGAGGAAATAATAATTAGATCTTGTGTGGAAAAAATACACTCTAATCTGAATTTTCTTATGCCGCAGCAGCAGCAGAAGCTCCTGTCAGTGTTGGGGGACGTTCGTCTCGAGTTTCAGTTACTGCAGCAAGCCAAACGTTCATGGACGACGATGTATTGTATTGTATTGTATTGTATTGTATTGTACTGATACACACACTGGATGATGACCATGATGGTGATGATACCCTAGCTCTAACAAGCATGCATGTTGTATACTTGGTTGCATGAATGAAATGTCTAGGCATGATCAAAACGAGGGTGCATTCATCACTTGGCTTTCACGGGAAGAAATAATGGATTTTTACAAATATGTCGCTTGTATTTAGTTGCTTTTGAGTATTATTTTTTGATTACAGGGAGCCACTGCTCTTGCACACCCGGTCTCTCCATAACTTTTCTTCCCTCTCCGTTGTTTTCCCCCTATTTTGCGTTGTCGTGCACGTCAGCTTACTACCGAACAGCGCAAGCTGATGAAGCAGTACCTGCAAGTCGCGTCAGATGTAGGAGAAACGCTAAACATGTTTGAACTCAAGGCAATGGTGAAGCTAGGAAACCTGCCACCTATTTCTGACCCCGAGCCAACGGCACCAGCAGCACCGGTAGCTCAAACACACCAGCAACGCAGGATTCCTTTTTCCTTTACATAGCAGTAGAGCTACTTGGTAGAGGAAGTTCGCAACAGCACTCTCTCCCCCCCTTTCCTCTTATTAGCAAGCCTGCCTATCCTGCTACTTGCCAATGATGACCTCGATCATGATTCTCTCAAAAAATTCACGATGCTTCAATATTTCCTAGTTTTTAGAGGTTTCTGGTGCCATCTTGATGACCCCTAATTAGTAACTCGAAAGTCTCTCCCCTGTAGGTGATCGATGCCCAGACATGGATTAATGAATGGAAAGGAGGAGTGGAAACTAATGCTGATGCCCAGACTTGGATCAATGAATGGAAAGAAGGAGTAGAAACGGCTGCTGATGCTAAGCTTCATGAGCGTTACGGCAAGATGTCCTTTCTCCTCAAGAAACTAACGAGAGAAGAGATAGATGAAAACATGCGAGCAGCAGCAGCTCATTATGCTCAACCAGCAACCGAGCTGAAAGCTGCGATGTGATCATCGAAATTGTGTGGCTCATTGACAGCGATAGCCTTTGGATGAAAAAGGCAGGTTGATGAAGAAACAAGGTGTGGTAATGGAGGCTATTTGCCTTACCTACATGACAACTAAGGTACGCGATGTGGTACTCCAGTAGTTGAGCAGATCGAGATAAGTGTGAAAAAGTCATAATTAATAAACGCTGAAGGAGGAAGTTCATCCTCCACCAATAATTGTTTCATTTTTTCGGTAAAATTGCAAGCCTCCACAGATGGCGTGAGAACCACGATCCACCATTCCAGTCATTGCGAGTGCTATCGCTCGCTCCATATGGCACTACACCTGTCCACTCAGCTGTTGTTCAATCACATTGCTAGATTGGCCAACATTTAAATTTGCATTACATGTGTGCATGAGTTACATCGGTGTAGTTTTGATGTATTTGCCTCGCGCTTATTTCGTCATTGCATCGCTGTCACTTTGTTGACTACTTTGGTATTCATCACAGCGCGCACATAACTAGATAACTAACGGCCGCGCCACGATGTCCATCTAGCCATTGTGCTATGCGTGCCATTCACAATAAGCGATGTGCATCACTGACGACTGCATGCCGTATCGTATGAAGATAATGTGCGACGGCTACCCGTGCAGCTTCACTGCGACTTGTTGCGTAGTGCTTGCCGCATCATTTGTAAGACATCTTTTTAAGTTGAATTACAAGAAAGCTATGTTAAATGCTAATTTTCTTTTACTTAGGGAGATGATACATTAAATTAAGTGACATTGAGAGCAGCATGCAATGATCACATTGACCTTATAATTTTATGCCGCCGAAAGCCATTATTAATAATATTCACATACTTCATCTTTATACTTGAGAAGTCTTTTCTAATCTTTTAAGACATCCAAGGCCTAGCCGTGTAAGTTCTGTAAGGTCTTCTCATTTGCCTCGTACGACACTTCTCCGAACAGAATGAGTGATCAAGAAACATGAAAACCTCCTAATACGCCGTCATACATTATTCGTTAACAAATAACCCCTCTCTCTCTCGCTCTCTCTCTCTTGTTTGTATGTGTGATGTGTCTGATGCTTTCCCTCCTTACTCTCACCATTAGTCATGAACATACGTACATTGATTCCATTCTACTCATTCAATTAAGAGTCGTAAATTAAGTTTCCAATTTATCACGTCACCTGCTTGATTTTGCCGCCACAGCCATAGCATTTGGTGAAGTCCACTGAGGCTTCCTTGCTGTCACTGCTTGTCCCGTCGTCATCTAATTTCCTTTTCTTCGTGCATTTGTTCCACCTTTACAATGTTCCAGTAATGCATGGTGTTGAGAATATAGTATTTGAATTCGAAGAAGACGACGAAGAAGACAAAGGAAAGTCAACTTACCATGACATAGCAAATGGCCACGTGAGACAGGGTGGCATCATGTGCTGCGAGTTCTCTTTCGCTTCTACAATGTCTTCCAAGATTCGAATCTGACACAAATCATGAGGAGTGTGAGAAAAGCTAAACCAGGCGTGACGTCTTGAGACCTTGAGTTGTGACGGCCGGATCTCTCCACGGTTCTCCCTAATATATCTTATTCTCTTGATCGGCTCCAATACAATGGAGAAAGGACTATTTTTCTTCTTTTGTGGTGTGGGAACAGGCCCATCCACGGTGAGGAGCTGCAGCTCCGACTCCGACATAAAGTACATCAACGCATTTGCCATCTGCTTCACACCGTCAAGCTCCCAGTGCACCAGACCGGCTACAACCCAGCGATGCAACTGTATATTATCATTTACGACAAGCAACGACCGCAAGCCACAAAGCACAGCAACATCCGTCATTCTCCATATCCACAACGGAGTAAGAATAATTTATATTGTATTTTGTTCATGCTGACCTGTACAAGAGGATGGCCAAGCGTAACTGTAATCGTTTGGAATCCAGCTTTAAATAGAGGATCCTCCTTCGCGGACGTCGCGAGCACTTCGCCCTGTAACATTCGTCTGCCACAAAGGGGGGCTCCTGCATCCTCCTTCTTTGCCTTAATAGTAAAGCCACAAGCGAAACTTACTACACATACGTTAATAAAAACGAAGAGCTTTATGTGCCCGCAATGAATTATTACATTCGATTGTTTCGCGGTCTTCCTGTCATGAGGCGAAGATGATCGCGCAGCAGGCGCCATTTCAACTTCCTCCATCAAAGAGGGCACGCCGTTGGAGCTACGATTTACGTCCCTGGGGTGATCATCTTGACTCTCCTTACAAGGCTCCTCTCTCAGCTTCGGTAACCTGAGAAAGATACATGAGCTTACATGAGCTGCTGAATACCACAAATGATTTCCATTCCCCGAGTTGAATTCTATAATCCTCCTCTCTTCCACCCCCCTATTTCTAATTTAGTTATTAATCGCATTTTATACCTATCAACGTCCTTCGTGCTAGTATCGCTAATATCTTTGCTCTGCGATTTGGTCATGCTATCGTCATGCTGCTCGTCGAAGTAAATCTTCCTAGATGATGTTGTTCTTGTCAGGGATGTCAGCGCCTGAACCACTCCCGGTTTCATTGGGCCATCTAGGGTACAGAAGGGAAAGGATTTTGAATGTGAGCGTGCTGGTAAGACTGATACTCTTTGTGTAACCAAAAAGCATTCTATGGTTGATGATGCTAAGGCACCTGGTTCGTGAAGACTGGGATTTGGGGTAAAAGTATTCGATCCTGGGGCATCAGTGGTCTGATTACATACATTGGAACAATAAGGTCGCTGGTCTCGTCATTTTAAAAACCACATGTTACCATTGGACTGCCTTCCTCTCCCGAATCCATATTCATCGTGTAAATGGAGGCACGCTCCGTAGAAGCACAGAATTTAGTCCCTTCATAATATGATTACACTATCACGATCGATATGAATATTTTGAAATGCCACTGAATTTACAACAACGATCGAAATGAATGTTTATAAATGAAACTCGCCCCTTTCTTACGACTAAGCATTTTTTTTCTTTGAAAAACATAAAAGATGACAGGTGCAACAATAATGCCAAATTATTGTGTTGACTAGACCTTAAAGCAGACCTTTCCCCTTTATCTTTGGAGATGGCCAAGTGAATGAGGAGGACGTGTGCAATGAGGAAAGGGTCCTTCCTTCTCTAGAGAGTATGAAAGGACATCCCATCGCATTTGTGAATTTGTTCCCCAAATTGAAACAAAGAATAACTATACAGCGTGCATAGAAAAAATGAAGGTGTTAATGGACAAGCCATGTGGTTAGGGGGGCAGAGGCCGCAAAAGACTGCTGCTGACCTTGGACCTTGCGCTTGCTTACGCTTTGAAGTTTTTAGTTGATGTAGACTCAATCGGAAGCAAGAAAGATCCCGAAACAGCCTGATTGCATCATGTTTTAATCAAAAATAACTTAATTCTAAATGTCGCACGGATAAAATTAAAAGTATCTCTGGTTCAAGTTCTCTAGGATTTGGTGGATTTCCGGGTTTGTCGTAGGCACAACGTTTTTCCGACATTTCGTAAGACAAAATTCTCTCGCGATTCCTTCAAACTCAAGCAATATTTATGGGACTACGTTTAAGACAGGGGAAAACTGGCAGAAATGACACGTCCGAAAAATATCTGGAAGGTTGAGCCAGTCAGGGCAGCTTTACTCCACATGTGCAGCTCCTACTACTACATTTCTAGCTTTCTTCAGGAGAAAAGGCAGCTTTTTAACCTTCTCATTTGAAAAAGTTCTGGGGATTTTGCCCCTGCGTCTCGGGATCTGTGTGATCAAGTTTGATTCTTAAGGCCGTTGTGTAGGGGCGAGTCGGAGGTCTGAAGACGTAGTTTTCTCCGAGTGAAAGTTCCGACGTTCTTTCTTTTAGACGAAATATAGTAGATTCTTGTTGTGAGTCAATCAAAAGAACCAAAATGTTAAATCATTTCAGAGTTGTCGCAATTCATGAGATGAAGAGAGTTATGCATCAAAAACTGCCCTCCAACCAAAAGAAAAGGCCATCCGACCTCTGACAATGATGAAAAACATGGAAAAAAAGAAAAAATTGTCCAATGTTTTCCCAAATAATTCTTCAACATATGTCGTCGCTGTTGATGACAGTAGTGTTGGTAGTGAGGAAGGAGTAACGCGGTCATCATCCGTTTCACGCGTAGTTTCCTGGTAGTTTTTCAGACTGGATCTACGCAGAAACTCCATCTTTCTCGTGTGCTGGCTACCACTGCAACTTGAGGATAAATTCTACGTCGTCCCCCCTCCAGGTGTACATTCCAATCTTAGGACGTGGAATATAGCACTCACTGCTTTGTATGATCTGCAACAGGAAATATCGTATCAAGCTACACCGCTTGCTGCCACAATAGGCACACCTGAGGAGTTTCGGTGCTTACTTGCGATGGCGACCAGAAGGATGATGACTGGTCTCAGGTGGGTCAGCGACAATTTCAACATACTTTCGTAAAAATACCAGCTCGTTCTCTGTACCACCTGACAATGGCCGCATTATTTACCTTTGACACCAGGATCTGGAATGGGGAGGCCAGCAGCGCATTGGCATCATCATCGTCATTCACGTTTGGAAAGAACATCAGCAGACGCTGGAGTTCCAGAGGACTACCACGAGTGACAACAGGAGCAACAGCAGCACGCCAATTATCGACTTTCTCTGTGTCCAGTTCAAACAGGCTGAAAGTGGTCAGGAGTGGATGATTGTTCTCTCTCCCTCCCCCCCCCCCCCCTCTCTCTCTCTCCTCTCTCTTACCCTAGAACCATACACCTACCCACCGTTTCGTCCTCGAATCCTTCGGTGCTTCTGTTGCCTGTCCATAGGTGCTTGACATCGACGAGTGTATGGTACACACGATGTTCGACGACGAATTGCGCGAAGATCTAAGGTACGTTATGTAATGTAGTAGTAGTAGTAGTAGTAGTAGTTGTTGTTGTTGTCGTTGTCACTGTCGTAATATATGGGTCAATGTGGTGATATATGGGGGATCGAAATTGTTGAAGAAGTAACTGAACAATCATTCCCTCTTCATAGCTTTATTATATTATATATATTTTGGTAGTACATGTATCAATCAATGAGTCAAAGGAGACATAGTCCCTGTTGAATTTCGCGCAGTAAAGCGTACAGTATCGTCAGCGGTTGTGTGAAACCTTCGGCCTATTGTCCTAATCAGGCAGGCCGAGTATCGACCTGACCAGGGACAAGTGAAATCTGTCGAGTCATTGG
Organism: Bigelowiella natans CCMP2755; assembly: GCA_000320545.1. Classification (NCBI taxonomy): domain Eukaryota; phylum Cercozoa; class Chlorarachniophyceae; genus Bigelowiella; species Bigelowiella natans. Next base: position 69,905 of record ADNK01000772.1, on the reverse strand, counting down.
AACTTAAAAGTAGCAGCAGCAGCAATAGTTACTATCCTATAATCGTTAGACGAGGAGGAGGGAGTGGTCGTGCATCATGAGGAAAACTACCAATTTTATTCGTTCCCACAATTACAATCACCCATGAAGGAGCACTCAAAACCATTATCTGCACTAAGTGTTCCGTTCTTTTGACACAAACGCCGCCACATGCACACTTTGTTCCATGATGTGTATTTTGTTGTCTGCCCTTTTGTCCTACATTCTCCACATGTGCAAAAATGATGATAAAAATCAATGATCCCCCTCCTTGCCATAACAGTGGCGGACGGTGCCACTGCCAGGGTAAACAAGCGACCAAAGGTGGTGTAATGTATAGCTAAATTAGACACACAGCAAAAGCTTTTTGTTGTTGAATTTGAACACACCAGCTCTGTCAGCACCTGTCCTCTCATCATTTTTTTCAATTTCTTGCTCCTGCTCATGGTCACTATGTCGTTGTGTGCTTCGTGTTCCTGCTCCTTACTTGTGTTCTCATCATCGGTTGCCGCTACAGCTGGATTGGTTCTTGAAGCATGTTCTAGAGGAATTCGAAACGTCCGTTTGCATTCACCAAACTCATCATAGCAGCTAAACATTGGTGTCGAGGAGGATAGATAGTGTGATTGAACAACGAAAATACCCACTGTACGATGAATTGTCTCCCGCGACACGTTTAACAGCATAATACTTTGTTACCATACATGGTTGTGACTTGCAACGTTATCGTTGAGGGATATTTATATTATATTTGTACTGTTTGTTTCGCTTTCTTGGAACCCAAATTCGAATAATGTGCAAGATATCGTCGATTTTGGTTGAGAAGACAGCACGAGATTTTTTTCCAAGAATAAGAACGCCGAGCTCCCCCACACTGTCTCTCATATCCCTCATCTCCCCACATTATTATAAATTATCAACTGTTATTCAACAAAGGTATACATTCACAGCAGCGATGGAGGTACAGTATGGGAACTTATCGATTGAAATGACGAACAAACACCACATTTGCAAACGAATAAACGGCAAAGCAGCGATCCCTCACCCCCTTAGACACACCCACACACGCGCGCGCAGACGTTATCAAAGTAGAGAGAATACGGCACATCGAAGCCAGCTAGACCCAGTATCAGTAGTATGGACAAAGACAAACGGGGCGACATGTATCGTCATCACAACCATAACCACCACCACCACCATCATCATCATCATCCTCATCATCAGATATATGCGGCACCCTTACTGGACATGCTGGACGCGCAGCGAAAGTTAAAAGGCCGCTTCTACAGACAGGTAGTAAATTAGTAAGTTGGGTAAGAGGGATGGGGAAGAATGACAAGTCAGATCGAGCAAGACACAACTATTAGTATTATTGATAATAACAACAACACAACACACGGTTTGGATATGTTGTTTCCGGGTGTGTTATTCTGTGCTCCGCCTGTTATCTTTACATCGTCCCTCCTGTTTGTGCTCTTCTGATTCATGTTCAGCATTGCACGAGCCAATTAGGGTTGTATCTCAAGGTAGTAAAACAACAACAACAACAACAACAACAAGATGAATAAGAAGAAGAGGAAGAAGAAGAGGTTCAAGTGGAGAACCTGCTGTAGCAAATGATGAATTAGTTTCGTTCTTGTTCTGAACCTCTACATCTTCTTCTTCTTGTGACACTGCTTGTTATTCTTCTTCTCCGCCTCTTCTCCTTCTCCTCCCCTTCCTCCTCCTCCTCCTCCTCCTCCTTCTTTTCTCCCCCCCCCCCCCCCCTTGCGACATAATAAGGACTTATCTCTAGTGGGCGGTGAGGACCTCTCCAGGGTCGTTTTGGTGGACAACAACCCGATATCCTTTCTCCTTCAACCCGACAACGGAATACCAGTAGTGCAAGTTGTAGTAGTAGTAGTAGTAGTAGTAGTAGTAGTAGCAGATGGTGGTGGTGGTGATGATAGTGGCATTCTTTAGACCTACTAATGGGGGATATCGAAGACACTGGTGTTTTTTTAAGTTTCATTCGCTTCGCAAGGCGAAATATTATATCAATATCATGCGTGCTGCTTATCGTACACGTGAGATGATAATTCCCGGTGTCGCTTCAGTGCGAAGGGAAAGTCATCGTCATTATCATAAATTATGATTCCTATCAATTGCATCACTCTTTATTTCTCATTGATATGGTAGGTTGAGTCGTTTTATGACCAAACGGACGATACGGCACTGGAAGAAGTCTTGGAAAGTAGCTGCTAACAATCTAGCGAGAACACGCATCATAAATTGCCAGCAGCTCGGCTATGTGAGAGAAAGCATCTCGATTTTTACTGTCAACCTTAATAATATTTTTCAAACATTGGGCTCATAGTATCGTGAGTAGAGTAGCTAAAGAATTTTTACATATTCTGAGATAGTAGCCCTTTGCGAATTTCTTCACGGCTCACATGCACTACTTTGAGCTCGATTTTTCTGGTGCAGTTACTCATTGACGCATGATGATCGGAAAGTCGACAATGATTGAGGTCATGAGAATTTTATTTGTCCTGCTTTCTGGTTGTTGTTGTTGTTGCTGCTGCTGCTGCTAACAAAGTTTTGCGGACTCTGGATAAGGACAGCGGAGACGTACGACCGACTCTCAAGGAAATGTATCTTAGAATGCACACATACACGCTGCACACACAAAAACAAACGTGCATAAGCACGCACGAGGATGCACAAATTATTTACACATTACAACACGGGAATGGGGTGTGCAAGGTTTAACATGTAGATATTGCTTTGACCACGTCACGTCGTCACTATCATCGTCATTCTAACCACACATTATCAAAGCTCATCCTGCTGCATGGTAGGTTTCGTTTGAAAAAGACTCTTGAGCCCCTCTCCAAAAAAGTCTTCGTGTTGTGAGAACAAAGGTGTTTCGACGCGAGTGCCATAGAGGAGAATCGGCTGAAATTTATATTGCATGAAGTTACACAGTGTTTAATAACATGAATGAAGCAAGAATTACACTACGGCGCACGCAGCACCGCACTACGCATCTAGACATGTTTTGGCTGCGCACAGCTAATCGTGTCAGTCGTCAGCGACTCGATTGCCCAAATTGTGCGTACAAAATTGCCAATTGTAATGTACATGTGTGTTGGCTAGCATATCTAGATCTAGAGATGCATACATGATATCGCATCATTCTAGCATTACTTGCTAGCCTGTTCGATCGGAAGATCGCACTCTGATACACCATGCAGTTACACCTGCGAATATGTGTACTAGTGTGGTGCACACATGTCTTCGTCATGTGTACAGCTATGTCTAGCATGTGCCTTATTGCGCACATGCACACGTGCCACACCACGCATTGCGAGAGCGCTAACAGCCAATAATGCAAAGTTGTCGTTAATGTACACAGTGTCAACGTATTGTACTACTGGTCTAGCTGCAATGTCCATGACAATGCATCTAGCGTTGCTATGTTGTCGCTCAAAGTGGGTAGCTCCAGCTAGCCAGGCTGTCGACCTTCATGTATTTCTTCGATGCAACGAATCATGGATACTTACATCTCTATGATCTTGCAGCAGGAGCCTTCGATCTTCCATACTTTAACACGGAAATTTGTTAAGTTGCAGCTGACGTTAATGTATGAAGTCGTGCAGATGATGGTAGAGAAGGAACCTCTAGCTAGACCTGCTAACTTCTTAGATCCTACAGATTTACATAAGCGAGAATAATAGAAATGTTTGATTCGCTCAAATAGGCATAAATGTCTGAGTAGCCTGGCAGGTTCTATGAGCTGCTTTCCATTATCAACTACATCACCATCATCGTCGTCATCATCATCATCATCATCATTACCATCATGTAAGGACAGCAGTGTTGTCAACATTCTCTCATCTCTGATTTCCCACAACCAACCTTAACGAGAAGGATTCGATTGGAGAATCTCCACCATGGGTCTCTGCCCCTCTGCTCATACCTGCATCATGCAACGGGAGAGAAGAAAGTCGATGGGGAAGATGCAGTGCTACTGCATGCAGACACACGTCTTTGTAACTGCTCTAATCTTGTGACATCATCATCATCATCATCATCATCATCATCCCCCTCCTTCTTTTCTTCTAATGGGATAATGAAGGGGGTGCACGAGCTATCATGTGTTCTCCCCCGTCCTTTCAAGACACAAAGGCAAGGCAAGGCAGCTCCCACCCGTTGCGTTGGTAGAGATTTAGTGCAGGTATGTTGTCCTCCTCCACGTGCAACCATATGCTGCTACAGCCCCACCTGGCAAACATATTATGTATATATATATATATATATATATATATATAATATAATAAAAATCATCATCATCATCATCATCAGGCATCCAATCACTGGAGGAAGAAAAGACACCTATGCGCCAATGTTTCAGTGGCTCTGAGGAGGCATTTTGCAATTCCTCTTCTACGGAAAGACTGGGCAATAGCTGCTCACAGAGGGGTGAGGGAGGGAGGCGAGCATTATCAGATATAACTGATTATTCTACCTTGGTAACTATTCTAATTTTGAATGAACATGATATGGCATGGGTATTCATGCAGTAGTAGAGTACAAGTTGTAACATTAGCCCCTCCCAAGCTGCTAGCATCAACGACAAAAGAGAGGGAAGGAGTGAGGACAGAAAGTAGTGCTGATAACCACACGTACATGCGCGCGCGCGCACGCACACACACACACACACACACACACACACACACACGATGATATACCCAAGTTGCTAACATAGAATTGGTCTTTATTCGCCTTCCATATTAGAGGCTGTATGCATACAAACACACGCACACATCAACATCAACACAGGTGGAGATTCGTTCAAATAGGAGCGCGTAATCTGCCATCGGTTGTTCGCATAGCTAATATCGATGGAATCAGAGAATTTTGGTGTTCATTTTTCTAATGCTTACTGCTTCCCCCCCTCCCCCCCCATTCGTTTCAATTCTCATTGAGGTAATCATTCAATTCTCATTGAGGTAATCACTACCAAAGGGAGCGGATCTGGATCAGTTTTAGCTGCCGTTACCGTGCCAATGATCCTATCGTTTTCGTCCTGAACATAGAAGAGAGAGAGAGAGAGAGAGAGAGAGAGAGAGAGAGAGAAAGGAAGTGAGAGAAGAGAGGAGATAGCTACATGATGTGTTAAGAGGAAGGAGGAAAAAATAGATGATGAACGGGAAGGAGGAGGGGAAATAAATCATTGCTATGTTGTTGGAGAATCGATAATGCCAACACGACCTCGAATCAATAAAACATTTGTATATACTCAACATGTACATTGGCGCTGTCAACTGTGCGTGCAAAACCAAACCACCACCTCAATGATAAGGACGTGGAATCTACGCTTGCCGTTGAGCCTCTCTAGTGCGCTCTCCTTTAGTCGGAGACCAAAGCCCTTTGTAGGAGTGATGATTGGTGGGTGATATAAATCAATCAGTAATCAAGAAGTGCAGCCGTCAAGATATTATATATATATATATATATATATATATATATATATCATGCAGTGGTAATAATGTGAACAAGTAAATCTATTCAATACACACACACACACACACACACACCCACCCACACACCACAATATACATGCAGAGAAAGAGAAAGAAAGAGAGATAAAGAGAGAGAATTTCGTGAAATAAACTACTCATTAGTACCCTTGCCTCTCTAATATCTTCAAGTGCCTTTCCCTTTGCCTGATACTAGGATAGATGATATATCGTAAGGAAGGTGCATGAAAGAGGAGGAGAGGAGAGTGAACAACTACATATTATGTGGTGCATAATTTAATATGAGAAGCAAGTAGTCGGGCCTCAACTCTTTCTCCCCATCATCATCATCATCATCACCACCATCCTGGTCATCTTCATCATCAAGGCTATTACAATCCAAAGTGTCAGGGGCAGACCGATTCCGTGAAAAAGCGCATGAGCCCCTTCTCAGTGATGTTTTTGATGAAATCCAAGGCCAGGTTCTTGTTCAGAAATATTACAGGTTGTCGTTGGATCATGATGGTGATGGTGATGGTGATGAAGATGATGCCACAACGATGCATTTGAAGTATGTAGTCGATAAATCATAAAGTAGTGAATAATAAAAGATGTGGGAAGGGAAAAGGGTGTAGAGGAGGTAGTCTTCTTTCTTGATGCTGCTCTACTGTCCCTCTTTGCTGATGCTAATACTGCTACTACTACTACTACTACTAATATAAGCACCAACCAATGTTCGCATTGTGTCCTCATCATCATCCTGGTTCACATCTAACGACTCTAGTTTGTCGCCGAAGAACATTTCTGCGAGAAACTGTAAAGGACAGCAGCAACACCCACACGCACACACACGCACAGCGTCCAATTCACTGATGTATATAGATATAAGAGTAATGACTTTTTAATAGTTCAAAATCCACAAGATAGACAAAACAAAGCCCTCATCATCATCATCATCATCATCATCATTATCATAAGCCCTTTCACCAAATCGATCTTAGAGTTATCATTAGATGGTATTGTTATACCCTGGAATTTTTATGGATGTCATCGTTACTTCCGTGTAGCCGCCTCAAACGCAAGTTTCTCTCCTTCAATGAACTTTGCACAGGAGAAGGAGCACTTTAATGAAGCCATTAGAGGAGGGAAGGAGGAGGGCGGGAGGGAGGGCAGTTTAATGTATAACCGGGCACTTAATCGTTTCAGGCACTATAATATGACGCGAGCAATAGCACAGGCGAGAAATGGCATATAGGCTCCCGCAGTATCACCACACAATAAAAGAGCTTCAGCCATCTAGAGTCGAAAGCTCGCTTTTATGCATTGATCATTTGCCATGGAGGCAACACGTGTTACTACTGCTGCTGCTGCTGCTGCTGCTGCTGCTACTACTACTACTACTACTACTACTACTACGTGTAGATGAGACGACCATGAAGATGTGGTTGTTGGTGCTGAGATGGAGGAAGCTCTTGTTGCTACGACAAGCTTATTATCCTGTGACACCATACACCAGCACAATCGCATGAAGAGCATGTAGTAGTGGTAGTAGTAGTAGTAGTAGTAGTAGTAGTAGTAGTAGTATTTCGTTGTGTTTCGATGGTTCCAAGTAGTAGGAGTATATTCTTTCTTTCCTTAGCCAAACACCTGGCCTTTTCTATGGTGTCCTCTCAACCCGAGTTCGTTCGAAGAAGGCAGTGCCCCCCCCGTTCTAGCGCGTGTTGCCAGTGGGCTGTTACAGCATGATGAGGCTAATCGTGTGCGCACATTTCCTGCGAAAGCTGTGCCCACCAGGATAAGGAACCCCTAATGTTACGAATGAAGGGGTCGGTAACTGCACCGTAGTACATCAGATGATCGCAGCTGCAGCCAGAAACTATGAATATTTTCGAAAGAGGCGACTGACGATGAGGACCGGTAAAATCAATCGCCGCATCCGAGTGAAGAAAGGGCTAGCCCTCCTCTTGAACTCTGAGATGGGAAGGAAATCAAAGGCTCAATCCAAAAGGAAGGCTCATCAGCTGAGCATCTGCAAACTTCACACCCTCAAGCTTTCCTACAACACCGCTTCCATAGTCTCTGTTTCGAAGGTCAACAACGAAGGCCTCAAATTCTGATATATCGAGACCTTTTACTGCACAGAAGCAAGATGCGACCCTCCTCCTACACTACAACTGCACGTCTCCACCGATGGACCCCTATTTACCTGGACGAGCTTGCAACAGACAAACGTGCCGTTCCAACAATATTTCAACTAGTCTATTTTATATCGAATATACATCTATTAAATAGTCAATTTTATTCAACAGACTCTGAAGAAAGGTGTTGAAAGTCGTCTCCTTGTGTGAATAAAAAAGGAGCAACTTTGGTAAGTTAAGGGTTATTTTTCCTTCCAAATTACACAAATCCCAATAATCAGCAGTTAACCACCGAATGTCAGAGTACGACAGTGGTATCGTAGAAAATGGAAAATGCCCTGCAATCTTTGGTATATTTTGGATATTCAAGTTATTTTTGCGATAAAAGGATACCTTCCTACTTTGAAGAATCACAGCTCATTGTTCCGAGTAGTCCTCGACAAGGAGGGTGAATAAAAGCCGTAGGATGAACGACCGACAGTCTTCCAAATCAACTCTGACCTCTCTGGATCCCTCCGATGATGAGAAACGAAATAAGGAAGCGGCTATGTCGCTAGATTCGGACGTGAAGTCCAACATTCTCACCCCAAAGGTTGGAAGATGTGTTTTTTTCCATCTCGGGAAGGAGAGTCAGGGTGCATCATCCTGTGGTGATTAGAAGAAACCAGTGTTTCTTCCTAATTAATATTTTATGAAGTGTGCCTTTTCTTTCAATGCGTCCTTTAAGTTCGTTCTTACCGTATGCTAGTTAAAATTTTACCTAATATCCACAAAACAAGTTGAAAATGAATTGATCTTTCTCTCTCTTCCCCTCTCCTCCTTTCTCCCCCATTGCTCTCCCCTCTTCTCTTACTCTTTTAGGGTATGCGGGTCTCCAAGCATAAACAAATCTGCACGGCGTACTCAAATCTATTGGAATCGGGAAAGTGAGTCATTTGGCTAATGAAACAACACCACCACCAATCTTTTATTACTCATTTATGCGAAGAGTTAAATGTGGAGCATTCTTGCGCTTTTCTATATGTGACACATCTTGTTCTTCGCGAAAATCTTCCCTGGCGATTCGGTTATTTCCCTCTACCCATTGATAATGATTACCTCTTCCTCTCCTACCCCCGATCGATATTTTTCACAGATTCGCAGATCTGGAGCTTGTCTGTAGAAATAAGAAATTTGGCGTCCATAGGGTTATTTTGGCATCGCAGAGCTCTGTTTTTGCCGCTCAACTGTACGGCCGATTGAAGGAGAGCCAGGTCCCGCTACTTTAAACGGAGTTCGGGCTATATGCTGTGCTCCAGAGAACGACAGTTGATTTTGCCAACTACTAGATGTACTCAAAGGAGATGGGTTGCGTGACACGGGCAGACGTATTATAACGAACGTGTTTTTTGTGAAATAGGAGGACGTGATTGAAGTTAGCGACGAGTACGATCCAGATATCTTCATGACTTTTTTGAGGTGGGTGTTTGTCATCAACGCTGGTTGATATGTTGCTCGGATTGACTGCAATGGAAGAAGGGAAGGGAGAAGTGAACGAATGAAAATGAAGAAAATATTTAGTTTATTTTGCCTGATGTACGCCACAAATACATCTGCAGCTTCCCTCAATTTCCAATGAGGAGATACCATTATTCATTTCTCTTTGTGTTCCTCCTCCATCCCGGTTGTTCTCTTTCTTTTCAACAGGTTCCTCTACACAGGGGAGATAAGTCTTCATATGAACAACATCAAGGTGGATATCACTAATTATTAGTAAACAAGTTGGGTGGTGGTCATTTTAGGCTCACGGAAGAAAGGAGAGAGAGGGAGAGAGGGAGAGAGAGAGAGGCAAAGGAAATGCAAAGAATAGCTGGAACTTTCGTCGTGGAGGATGTTCTTTGTGCGGTGGTTCGTAACAGAATGGAGAGCATACAATATACATGTAATAAATCACGGTCTCCTTACGCTGGCTGACTTCTATCGGGTACCAGCACTTCACAGAGCTTGTTTTTGGTATAATAACTACTTTTTGCTTTGGAAGAAGAGATGTTAGGGTGTGAGGGAGGGAAGGGGATGGAGAGAGAATGATAAGCTCTCTAAAGAGACAACCCATGTTCCACTTACATTCAGATGTTGCTTGATTTCCTCCCTCACCCCTACCCCGTTCAGCTTCTTAGACGAGCAAGACTTCGACATGGCGACTCTCATGGGTGTCGTTTGAATATTATCAATATGAATACGTTTCACACACACGAATGCACACACACACACACACACACACACACACACACACACACTCATTAACACACAATATCTATAATATTCTTATTCCGTTGCTTTCTATTTTCTCATCGATGCATCCTCCTCCTCCCCCTTCACAGGAATGATTAAGACTTGGTCTACCGGGGGGGCTGCTATCCAGGGGTATCTGATGTCGCGCTACTGTGACCTCGTCCCTTCCTTCTCTGAGTTCGTAAAAGCTAAGGTATGCTCATCATCCCTAATAAAGCGAGTAGTTGTGGCGAGAAATAGAGGAGGAGGACGAGGATGCGGGAGACAGAGAGAAAGAGAGAGATAAAGCTGCTGCTTCCCCCCCTCCTCTCATCTTAGCGTATTATTATTGTCGAATAGTAATGTGCCCCCCCCTTTGAACGCAACCTTTCTTCTTCCTGATCACTCACTCAATCACTGACCGACTGGTTGACTCTTGCTGCTGCTGCTGCTGCTGCTCCTTCTGCTGCAATGATGACGATGGTAATGATGAAAATGAAAATGACCATGATTCTACTACTACTACTGCTGCTGCTACAGGAATTTCTGACAATGAATGAAAATGTGCTGATAGAGCTTCTCAAGTTGGATCAGGTAGTAGAAGTAGCAGTAGTAGTAGTGGTGGGCGTGGTAGTAGTACTATTACCATTGGGATAATGGGTATATTGCGCGAGGAGGAGGGTTCGGCACATGATGAGAATGGTTAACGATTGTATCGAAGAGCAGCGAGGGAAGAAGAAGAAGATGATGATGATGAAGAAAACAATTACAAATAATGTCCCAAAAAAAAGGAAGCAATAGAATAGTATTCAACTTCGTCGCATGCATGCAGGAAAAACAAGATTTATCGAACAATGGAGAATTGCTGTAATAAATAGTAATTTCACGTTGTGTTCCCCATCATCATCATCATCATCATTATCCGCCTCCTCGTCCATTTCCTGGTTGTCCTCTCCTCTCTTTCTCCCTCCCTCCCTCCCTCCCTCCCTCCCTCCCTCCCTGCAGCTCTGCTTGGAGGAGAGCGAGGTATTGCAGGCTGTGATATCGTGGGGTAAGAATCAGATCAAGACGGGAAACAGCAACTCGACGACGACCCCCCCCCTCAAAGAAGTTATTGCGACGTGGTGGGATAATTATGATGTATAATGATGATGATAATGATGATGATGGTGATAATGGTGATCATGCATAACGTCTAATTGCTCAAGTAAGTAGGAGGGTGAGACGGGGGAAATGATGGTGGGTAGATAGCACCGGCGAAAGCCTAAAAGCTGCTGCTTTGTGAGGAGCGTAATCAACCTCAGCATCGAAGTATCATCTATAGCTGTCGATTCCTCCCTTCCCCCTTACTTAACCCTACTCTCCTCCTCCTCCTCCTCCTCCTCAGCATGCGCTACGTTCGCTTCGAACTCATAGACACAAAGTTCATCGTCAAGGATGTGCGTCCTCCTCCTCCTCCTCCTCCTCCTCCTCCTCCTTTAATTATCACCATTATCATTTTCGTCGTTGTTTGCAGTTGCTACTCGTTGCCAATATAATACATTCCGACGAATAAGGCCAACTGTTCTTAGCAGCAGCCGCAATATAGTCACATTTTATACATTTCTACGTCTTTGATGCTGCGTAGTATAACGGCTGCCTATTACCACTAATACTACCACTACTACCACTACTTTTAGGTCATTCCTCAGAACCTGATATCCCCAGATCGATTCGTCGAAATTATGCAGAGGAAGGTGCTATAGTATTACCCAAAGAAGATGGAAAAAGAGAAAGAAAAAGAAGAAGAAGAAGAGAGAGCCAGAGATCTCAGAAGCGTACAGGTTTAGGTGGTGGTGGTGGTTGTGTGTTCCGCCGATCGATCTCCTCCTCATCATTATCATCATCATCATCATCATCATCATCATCCCTGTTTCAACGACGATGCTAAGCCAGCAGACACTACACTACTAAATAATATATCTACTGATATGTTGTTGTTTCAACAGTATTCTGATGAATGCCCCGCACCAAGGCGCTCCGCGAGCTTTCTCGCGTACGTCTCCTCTCTACATATTCCCCCCCTTCACCCCCTCTCACGTCAAAATTTTGTAATTTATATGCATTTCATATTTTATGCGTGCAAACGGTAGATGGAGGGGGAAAAGGGGGAATTTGAAAACTACGGCCTCGTATGCTACTATTATGAACACATACGCGGCCTCACGCATAAAAATACATAGATTTGATGATAAGAAGCAAGGCGTCTTCTATTTCATCGGCACAAGTGGACTTAAGACTGTAAGTTAATAGTAGATAATAGCAGCAGCATCAAATTCCCATCACCCATCACGACCACCACAGTGACTACACTCACATACCACAAGTCACACCGTTTATTCTATGAGACCATCTAATATTGTTTACATCAGTACAGTATGAAATATATTTTTTTATATGCTAAGTTTTGTTGTTGTTATTGTTGTTCTTGTCGCTGTTCTCCTGTCCCTTCTTCGTGTGGTCTCTCCCTCCCCCCCCCACCATCAGAGCTGGACGAATCCGTGCAAGGGGGGATGGATGACCGTTCAGCTCTCATCTTCCGGGGGAGCCTCTAGGCACTGCATTTGCGACCGGCGGTGAAAGAAGAGAATAGAAGAGACGTCAATTCACTAAACAGTTTATTCTCATCTCGTTACATCATCAGGAAATGGGGCACCGGAGCTGTCGAAAATAGCTATGGAAGTTAGTAGTGACAACATATATATATATATATATATATATATAACATGTGCGAATGCGCGTTTGCGTTTATCTAAATGGTCGTCGTCTCTTTGTGATCCTGGCCTATTATTGCTGTTAGGTTCTCCGACATGGATATCATTTGATCTCAAAGATTATCAGGCAAGCAGCAAGCAGCACCTATTATTATTACCTTACTTATCTATCCAATGATGCAAATAAGATGATGCAGCTGACAAACTTTGCGGTATACCAGGATGATGTGTTAATTGGTCGTTCAGGTTGTCCCGCGGTCGTACTACGTGCATCAGGATCAAGACCATTTCCTTAGGTAGTATGTTCTTCGTTTTGGTTATTTTTCTATGATGAGGGAGGGATGTTGTGGATGTTGTTTTACGTACGACGCACGCATGTTGTTCTCGCGTCGCGATCAGTCTGTTGGTAAGATAGAAATTAACATTTTAAAGCTGTTCTTTTCTCTCTTATATCTTAAACTTTGAGAATCGTTAAGGGCAACGTCCTATTTATCTTGTGAAGAATTACACAGATTTTATCCGAGAAATCCAAGCTATTATTATGATGCTAATGTTCGCTTGCTATTATCTTATCGCTCACACACAGAAATTGGAAGTTTGAAGTATCTAACGACAATGTCCGATGGATTGTGAGTATAATCTCTAACTAGCTAACCACCACCAACAACAACAACAAACCACCATCAGAATCACATCTACCCGAGTGAGAGAGAAGGGAGGGGAGAGAGAGAGAGAGAGAGAGAGAGAGAGAGAGAGAGAAGACGACGACGTACGTACGTACGTACGTACGTACGTACGTGTATCGTCCCTTTCTCTCTCTCTCTCTCTCTCTCTCTCTCTCTCTTCTCCAGGTCCTGTCAAACCACACCAACGATGCCACAATCACAAACGATAATAGATTCGGACATTTCAAGGTACTACTAGTAGTAGTCCGTCCTACCTACTACCACACCATGCCTGCACTGACTTATCAACCCCTCCCCCTTCCCAACCCTCTTCTTCCTCTTTGGCAAACTCAATCACAATGATGCATGCGGTAGCCAGATTAGTATGTTACTCGTGAATAACATGTGAATAACATGACATGACAGCAGCAGTAAGCGATGATCGAACAATAGTAGTAGGCGATGACTAAAAACGGAAAGCTGTTGCCCTAAGGCAAAGATACCGTCATCGACGTTTGTTCTTTGGTCGTCTTTTGTCATCATTCAAGATGATACTTCTTTAACAACCACACCCCCTGCCCGTGATAAATAATAAGGTGCAATGCGGGAGGCCTTACCGATACTTCAAAATTCACGTGACAGGACCATCGCATAAGGGGCAACCCAGTTTTGACCTCACACAGGTGGTTTTTGTTTATTTGTTGACATTATCATGTTATCTTGATGTTAGTGTTAGGAGACAGCATTGCGCGTAGTTGAAGAGTGGGGAGAGAAGGGGGGGGGCTGTGGAGGCGGTGATTATGTCTGCGCTAGTACCTTCTCAGAACTCTCCCCTCCTAGCGAGATGAGCAGGATGCTGTTCGGTCTTACGACTTCTTCGTGTGCCTTCGCTGCACCTACTCCTGATTCTAACACACACACATGATGTGTCAATTTCTCCCTGGGCTGAGTCCCATTGTTACTACATATTATCCTCAATGTTTATTATTCTTGTTGTTGTTGTTGTTGATGATGATGATGATGATGGGGACATGTTATTTGTATGGTTTGCATGCACCAGGTGGAGCTTTTCGGTCGTGTGATCCCTCCCAAGAAGAAAACGCGTGAGTAGTTGCAAAGAACAAGATTGATAATGGCTTGTCGACATCTTCATGGTGGCACATATATGAGCGTAGCCACGAGCACGATACGTGGTAGACTTCTTCTGCTGTTTGTCCGAAATTGATGCCTCTTTCAACTTCGCAATCAAAAAATGCTTTGCATTTGTACATTCTGCGCATGACGTTTTGACGTCCTTTATTTGTGCCATGTGCGCCGAAACTCAATTCAGAAGTCATTTTGCATGATGAGAATTCAAATCACATTGCACAGAAACAGTAACAAGTAAGCCGCACATACATGCACTTGCTAGCTTGGCTAATTGCATGGTCGCAAGCGGGCGCGTGCATTTCGGTAGTTGCGTTCACCGCAACAATGCATCTGGGACAGCATGTCTTCCGATACGTACGTGCTAGCGTGTGGGGTTTTCCGTTGTTATGTGCTCAGCTAACCAAGGTGAACGCGAAGTATGCATGTGTGTGCACGGCTAGCTACACGGCAGTCATCTCTAGATCTTCTGAGGGTTGCTCGAGCCAATATATGCAGTTGTGACGATGAAACATGGCATTCTAGCATATTTGGTCCGATTGCGTGTTCTGAACTTCACTTTGCCGATCGCCGCGCGGGATGGGCTGTCCATGTGCTCTGAGTCAATGTGTACTCACTACATGTTGTCACGTGCAAGCACAATGAATATTATGATACACAACACACAAGAAACATGCACGTCTGAGACTAGCTAGCTAGAAGACATCGCAAGCCTATCTAGCTACGTCCCACCATGTCAACTGATGAGGTGATAAGGTTAGATCGAATCACCCCCAGCAGGTGGAAAAAGAAGAAGAAATAATAAACACAGGAATACCCTGCCTATAATAGAAGAAAGACAGCAACAATGGTGATTGCAATGAAGACGACGAACACGAAGAAGAGGAGCCAACGAATAATAATGAGAAAATGAGAAGTTCGATGCCGATGCTGTGCCATGTTTGAAGTCGCAAGCAATCTGATGGCGATTACTCCCCACAAGGTGCCGGGCGATCTTTGCCCTATTTTCTGAACGTTCTTCCGAACTAAGATCTCACATTTGAGCACTTCCTTCGAAACTGTTTCATATATGTGCTCTCACACCACCCACCAATAGCTTTTCCCTTTCTTTAGAGTTTTAATCTTTCCGTTCTTAGTTCTGGCGTAGCAGGTTGTCTTGTCTTCCCTCGAAGGGATTAGCTTTCCGTAGCAAGTTTTCCCGCCCCATTTCCAAGCAACCTTACCTGAAACTCTCTTCTTCTCCCCCCCACGAGTCTGCATTTCCTCAGTTGTCGTATTTTCTTTCAGAGAATCATCTGATGTACTGCCGCTGCTACCACGACTGTCGAGAGAAAAGCACGTAGACCACTGTGCCTCAACAAGCTTTTGCTCGTCCTCATCCAAATTCTCATATCCATGCCAGTCCTTCGGAGATGATATTGATTTCTGTAGAATATTTAACATCAACTTATAATATTTAATTGTCTTAAAGATGAAACACCGTATGTACCATCAGATTGAGGTGGGAGAGAGAGAAGGGGGATGAGGGGGGTGAGGAGGAGAAATGAAGAGAGAAAATAAAAAATGTATGTATCCAGGTATGTGCGTGTGTGCATATTATGCATTAGGTGCAACTTTCTAGTTATTTTGCATTACCATCTCCATGTTATTGTTCTTGACAGCTTCTACGATGGGACATAAGCATGTAGAAAGTACTGACAGCTTCATGTTAGATATTGCTGTATGTGAGCTACAGCCTGTTCAGAGATTTAAGAGGAGAGGGCGACCGAGCGAGGTGATGAGTTCAGTAAAATTTCAATTACTTGTGATATGTGTGTGTGTGTGCGTGCGTGCGCACTCAGCAAAACGTTCTAGGTATATTATATCATATGTGTGTTGGTGAATAAACATGTGTAAGATTCACTTACTCAATCGCGCTTCGTTTTTTTCAAAAAATTTCCCTGTCAGCTTGCACTTGCCACGCCCACTTTTTTCTCGCGTGAAAGAAATATTCTCACAAAAACAGACCTGGAGAATAGAATAACGTCCAAAATACGATTTATCTTTTCATTTGAATACCGGTAGAACAAGTCACTCTTCGGCATTGTCATAATTATGTCATCTCTTATCATCTTATCGAGAGAATAACTAGATCTAACTCTTACCGGGTGTTGCCATGTTAGTGCGTTCCGGCCCATGATCCAGGCTTTCATGCCAATCCGTAATTCCCCCTACCAACCAAAATGTTCAAACGGATCGTTGCGTTACTATGTCAATTTCATTACCACTTCTTCACAACTTCCGTGCAAAAGTAAGGTAGGGGAGGCAGATTTAGAGAAAATAAGAGCAAGAAGATCACCCATGCCAACATCCCCCACCTTCTCAATCTTGACTCTACATTTACGGCAGGTGCTGCGTCCTGATTTAGCGTTTTCAACTTTGATCGGAAGGTCAACGTCTTCCGTGTCCACTCCAACATCATGTTCCAATGCAATAGGATTGCTAGAATTCTCCTTTTTTTTTCGTATCCGTGATGACGGGGCCTAATAAATTTCTTGTTTTAAAGTGCAGCATTCCAACAATATGGTCGAGAGACGTAATGTACAAGATAAGATTCTTCTCAATGTCAAAGTCAAGAAACCTTCTCATTAAAAGCTTGCATGGAATCGTCATCTTCGTCTTCTTCCAGGGCTGGGAGGTAGTCACTATCTTCGTCACCATCTTCGGTACCCATTTCATTGAAAGATTTTCTCAGTTTGCGGCTGCGCGAGGAGCGTCGCACAGGCGTTCCCGACTCAAAATTAGGTGCACCATACTGAGTTTGCACAAATGAAACGGAATTATGAGCAAAAGTATTTCTTTTTAGTGCGACGTAACTTTACCCGACGCTTCCGCCTGTTTGTACTTGATTTCTTCTGCTTTTGTTTCTCCACTTTAGGTATTGCGATACCGAGCTCTTTGAGCTTAGCTTCGTTCTCTTCGATTGTTTTCAAGCGCAGTTTCTCATATTCGGAGCTCATTGGGGGATTTGAGGTCACAGCTCGAACGATGTTTTGTGTGGTAGGGGGCGCGTGGAGTGGAATCTTGCGACGTTTTCAAAATAGGAATAGATTCTTTCAACGCGACATGAAACATAACCATTTTTTTTCAAGAAAAAGACCTGCCGTTCCGGAAAATAAATGATCCCTAGATCTAGATCCGGTGGAAAGTAGTTTTCCGGATCGACGACGAGAACACGAACAATTAATCTTATTTTCAAAATATTTCGGCGGCGCGGGAACCTGTTGCTAAAAAGCTGTTTGCACATGAATGCCCTTGAGGATCCGTGCAGATCTAGCGACAGAGACTGAGACAACTGTGCTGTCGCAATTGGGAAAACGCCGCTTGTGTGAGCTCTCTCTTCGTTGCTCATTGCTCATTCCCTTGCACCCCCCGGAAACCCTACCAAACGGAGCGCGGCGGACACTTTCTAGTTGTTGGAAAGTCTGTTCTTTATCACCACCCATGTTTCAGATCTTCAACGACTTTGGAAACGGTGGAGACGCAGCTGATGACCCCTCTCTGGATAAGGAGAATGCTACTGTACCTAGACTGTCGTACTCGGAATCTAAGGATTTCAGAAGGACCCAGAAACCTAAGGCCACATCTTCAAAGTCTAGGGTTTGCAATCTAGTAGAATAATTTCCTTCGGAATGACATTAAATAGTTGCTTAAACCTTTGATATAACATGATTAACTAATTCTAGATCGAATCGGTTTCTGGGTACGATCCGAGTATCCTCACCGCACTAGGCCGAGAAACCAGCTTTGAGGAGTACCGTGCAATGATATATTGGCAAAAGAAGAGGGTGAAAGCAAATTATTGGAGAAAAAAGAGGGCAGAGATAACACCAGGCGAGCGCAAAATCGAGACGACTCCTGTGAGAGCAAAGCCTGCAGAAAATCCTGGAGATGTTGCTTCAGTAGAGCCAATGTATATTCCCTCACCTGCCCCCGCTCAAGGCCCTCCGTCACCGACAATCCACACGAAAGAGGCCATGTCCGATGTCCTTGCTATGTTCAAAGACGATACCGCTGATCATTCCACACCTGCGCACCATGCAGAGGTACCAGGGAGTGGTGAACGGGCTGAAACTGGCGCGAGCCCTGGGTTTTCAATATTCTGCGACTTTGAAAATGAAGGTGGTGGTGCTGGGGACAACCATATCTCGGATCAAAGCAGTTTTCCCGTCAGTCATCAATTTGATCCCTCCGATAAAAAGCTCTTCAATGCTGAAATTGAGGATCAGCGAAGCAGAGGTCATAATTCGATCCACTCCCTAAGCCCGCTCCAATGTGTTCCCCCTGAGGAGGGGTCCTCTGGACTTGCTCCAATTTTAGAGACTTCTCAAGAACATGCAGCAGCGAATGCGTTTTCCCCATCTCCTGTTGGATCAACGGGAATGGAGAGAAAGACAAAACCTACACTCATCCCCATTGCGGAAGGAGCTACCGTGGACCCATTTGACGACAAAGCGCGCAATACTTTCTTAGCGGCAGCAGCTGATCTCAAATCTCAAATTAATGGAGTGAGCTTCAAAAATATTCATAATCAGGCCTGCGATTTCGAATTTGAGGACGTTGTGAATGGGACCGAAACCATGGTCGATCTTGAAGAACTTTCTTTAGATATTGCGCTAAAGTTGCACAAGATAGGGACAATTCAGCGTTTTAAAGCGCTAGATATGGATAGCGATACCAATGCGATGGTTGAGCTAGCGATCGCGTCACCCCCGAACCTTTGGCCCTTGCACGTAACGAGGAAGCTACTCTCCGCGGGGTTGTTGAATAAGGGCAAGTTCATTCTAGTCTCGTCCTCATTCCTTTTTAAGGGTCTCTCCGCTTGCGTGCTTCCGGTACAAAGATCCGATAACAAGATTAATATTTTTTTTTAGGGTATGCAATGTATCTTGTATTATCTGTTAAATATGATTCTGACTACTGAGTTGGTTGTTGAAGAGTCAATGCTGTACACGAGAACTCAGCCCTAATTCCCACTTTGAATAATGATCTAGGTATGCGAGGAGAGCACAATGCATGACGTGCTTCGAATGTCCAAAAAGACCCAGAAGCCGTTGGCAGAGAATGTTGTTCTCTACTTCGCAATTGAGATGCTATATGCCGTAAGCAGTCTTCACAATTCTCGGATGATTCACGGACGCTTATCTCCGAAGAGCTTCCACATAGCTCTCCACCAAATCACAGAGTTACCACCGTGGAACCGTTCTCACAAGGGGGGTTGGGCTGAGAGAGGACTGATTCTTTCTGAACTTCATGATGCAATCGACATCGATATGTATTCTGATCGGGTTCAATTCCGCTGCTACCCAGATAGCAAGCGCGTAACGATTCCATGTCTAGAAATGAAAGCTGGGAAACCATTCACGTTCCAGCTCGATACCTATGCATTAGGGGATATAGTGCATCGACTATTGTATGCAGGGGAGAAACTGAAGCCCATTCGGCAGGATTGCAGTGGGGCTTGGAAGCGGTCAACTCGTGCCTCCTTCAAGAGGTCCAAGGTCTGGGACGACTTTTTTGACATAATCCTTAACGAAAAGGAGGTATCACTTGAAGCCTTGGTCGGCAATCTCGAGGACGCATTAGAAAAACCGCAATCTGCGGATAAGTTGCGTTTGCAGTTAGTTAACGTCAGCGCTGAACTGCATGCTTTTAGTCAATCGAATAAAGTTTAAGATCTGGAATATCAGTGCTGCAAACTTGTATATGAGCTATTTTCGAGATCTCGAAGGTCGGTGGTGCAACATTCATACCATCGGGTATGTATGGAGTAGGTTTATGTCACGCGAAAACACATAAAACCAATGCCACGTTGGAGAGCAAAGGCTCGACACTGCTCATTTTCTGGCTACGTACGAACTTTCACATCTGATAAATGTTGGTTCTATTTTTGCGCGACAATGGACACAACTTGCTAGCGTGTGCTAGTGTGTGACATGCTAGCATGTGCCACACATGGATGCAACCAAAGTGTCCCATCTAGACTTTGCTAGCTCTAGAGCTTCTAGGCTTGTCCCCAGTTTGGATTCTCGAGATGCTAAGCCACGCACAACTACTTGCCATGCTAGCATGCTGTCTAGCTGTGTGGCGTACTAGCGTAGGTAGCAGCTAGGTAGGCTGCTGCGCACAACAGCACCATCTCCATCTTGCTATCGCATACAAGGCTAGCTTGCACTATCTAGCTCGCATTGATATGGCTAGATGGGCCTACTCTGACTTGTGATTCTAGTTTCACCATTTCGAACCATGTAACGTAGCTTCCGGCAGCTTCATGTACTTTGTGCGCAACAAGCGCTAGAGCGATGCAACTGTCGCTCATAAAAAACTCTGCTAGAACTAGAGAAGATCGAATACATAGCCGTCCATGCACCAGGTCTAGCTCTAGAGCTTGCTAGATGTTTCCAGATGTCTAAATCTAGAGATGTGCGTGATTTCTGTAAGTGCTTGGCGTATGTGTGCTCACTTTGTTTTCTTTAGCTGGAAATAGGTGGAGAGTGCGCGCCGTATCTATGAAATACTTGACAACACTCCAATAGCTAGGTAGGCATTGACCTTGAGTTGGTGTTGATGTAAGCACACACGTCGATGAAAGATGTGGCATGTAATTTAACTATCACTGAGGTGATATTATTATTATTAAAAATGATCCTTCCAACGTAATTCACCACGAATCATAGCATGGTGGTGTGAACATGCTAAAGCCACTGAAGTTCCAGCTTATGTTTGACTTTTTTCAAGTCAGAGAGAAGTATTCTACTTATAAAAGTATTTCATCATTCAGTTGTTCGTCAATCTTATCCTTCATGTACATCTTCAGTCTTGTCCATCCTTTTTATAACTCATTAATAACTACTGTGTGTTATGAAATGCTTAAGTGATATAAATCTGCACTTCACAAAATTCGGACTCGCTAATGGATGAACTACATACCTGTAGCTACGTTTTGTCCACAGGCAATAAGAGAAAGCATGTAATCAATTGTATCATTCTATTTCAAGGCAGTGCTATTTATCTTCTACTGTTTTTGCATTAATGTTTTTTTTGTTCCGAGAGGAAGATTTTCGAACTTTTGGAGAATAATTTCGACATTCCTCTCTGCGCCATATACATTTATCACAGGGTCGATTTCCGTCGCACTTGACTTTTCTTACCCTACATGCTTCACAAGCCATCCCATTTGGAAGTCGTCTGGCGCTCCTTGAAGCGAAATTTATCTTATTTGAGGAATTGTAGTGGGGTGATAAAATATCAGATCCAAAGAAATGCTTTCGTTCGCTACCAAAACCATTAAAATTACTTCGCTTTTCGTGTGGACTCTCAAGGTATCCAGATGGATGCCTGGACGAAAATGCACCTAGAGATCCACGACGGCTATATTGATTTCCCTTATTGACATTTTTGGTGTGTCGCCCAAACAATGGAGTAGGTTCAGGTAACGAAGATTGGTGTTGTCCAAAAACATCTCCACCTTGGATATTTGCAAATGTTGCAGCCCTCATTGAAGGCAAGGAATGTCGTTGAGAAGGAGGATTCAAACTTCCTCTATGTTGTTGTGAGAACCGGGAGTATCCAGAGAGACAGTTGTCATCTAGATTGGTCATCTTAATTTCATCAGTAAATGGAGGGAGTTGTAAATCCATAGTATCTTCCGATTTGGAACGAGAGAAAGGCGATGATTCTCGCATCGAAGGAGCGAACGGCGATTCACGCGATGATGAAGATAACCGAGGCTCTGAAAAATCTTGAATTTCATCACTGCCGATGGATTGTCGAACAGAAAAATCTTCGAAACCTGAAGACTGCGAAAAGGTATACTGCTGATAACTATACCGTTGATGCGGGGATAAACGAGGTTCTAAATCGTCTGATGATGGGCTGTACGCCGACATTGTAGCTGCATCACGATGAGACAGCTTAGATACTCGAGAAGAGAGCCTAGAACCTGCATCGTCATCTGAGATGTCAATATGTATACCAGAAATGCCAGTTGCATTCATAAAAGCTTCGCTGTTGGAATCTCTTTGAGCTGTTACACTAGCAATAGTTGCATCGTAAAACGTTTTAGCCGAGCGCCGCCTCGGATCTCTAATTGTACTTTTGCTCTGGTTTGAATGTCCTCCAAGGAATGATTGTGATGATAATATATGCCGGCTGGTTGCAACTGGTAATGAGTGGCGACGAGAATTGAACCGAGAACCCGATGGCCCACGTGAAATATTACTTCGTTTTGAGATGTAACTTGCTCTCCTATTCGGTTGCGATATTGGTGCAGTATCTAAACCATCGTCGCAATGCTCAATGTGTCCTCGATGAGTCAATATATTGTTTGTGCTACTTACTCTTCGAACACCCGAAGGTGTGAACTTTCCATCAGCATTTGTAGGCCAGCTTGATCGTCCATCGAAACTGTTAGTGTTTTTTGAATCCAGTCGATAATATAAGTGTGACTTTCGTCTGATACGAGGAGATTCAACATTTGGTTGGGGAAAAATATCTCTCCCACGAACGCGGTTGGGAGTTTTACTCGGCGAATAGCTCGGATCACTTGCGTTCGCCGGCGAGGATGTTACAGATACTGATCTAGAGCTATGGTCTATTCGTACCAATGACCTGTTAGGTCTTGGATTTGGAATTTCGTCAGATTGCATTATTCATTCGAGAAAAGGTGGCCTGTCGAGAAATTGCAACCAAAAATCCAATTTCATCATGGAATCGCATGAGGTTTCTATGTTCTAAGACTCTTCATCAACATAAATTAGATTTACAGTATGCCTAATTGGAAAGATACAGAACCTCTTACTAATGCCGTTATGAAATGAGGTAGACAGGCGAAGGGGGCCCTCGCTGAAGTTCACGCGCCCTCTCCTTTTGCTACTCAATTTTAAGCCAGATTTTCTGGTGGAAAGATTCGGCTTAATCAAAGCTGATTCAATTTATTTCTTCATTGCGACATTCAAAAGTCGATGTCGACAACATGATTCCCTAATTAGGGAAACAAAACCGGGGCAAAATATAAGGTTAAAAAACATCGTGAGAACGCTCGGGCCGCAGACACCATAAACATAAGATCCATAATTTCAAAGTTACCAAGAAAGTATTCTGCATTTTTTTATTGCGACATATAATTTTACCAATACATGGTTCAAATCAAAGGAAAATTAGCACATCTTAGTTGTGAGTTGTTGGATTGGAATCTCTTCGTGCTTTACTCCAGTTTTAGAGCTCCTGAAAAAAATAAAGATCGTTTCTTTGGACATGATTTTTCCCGCGCTTTATTCCTTATTGCACCAAGAACATACTCGATTAATTTTTACGTAGAGACAAGCAAATATGATTGACGTATTACAAATACTCAAATCGTTTCCCAACATTTTAAACTTTTGTGCAACATGTGCTCCCCACGCTGCTGTGTTTGATCGAGTGTGCAGCGCAATTTAAGCCATGAAGAATTATTTGCATCAAGCAATGAAAGACATGCGGAGTTGAATAATGCTGTGTAAACCCATGGAAGGCATAATTGCAGACACTTGATAAACACTTCAGGTTGTATTACTTCTGAGGAAAGCTCCGATCTATTGAGAACTAATTGTTAGTTTATTCAGAAAACATGTTAACGATACTTCATTTTCATAGCATCTGTTAACATGTGGGAAAATTATCAGCGTTGCTGGTTGTAAGATTACATATTGCATGCATCTTTAGGTTGATCCTTTGGTCAAACATGACTTCTATGAATTTCCATGTGATGACTAGAAAGTGGAGTAAAACAATTGCTTATAAACTTTACTTCAACTTCTCAACCTGCATGCTCATCATTGGTAAGCAGAAGGTGGACCAAAACTTCAAAGAAAGAAGGGTATGTCAAATCTAAAAGAATATTCAGCCTGAAACTAAAATTACTTTCGTAATCCTTGCTTATATCTACTTGGAGCACAGTTTCCATGCTCGATTGTATCTGCTATCAAGACGAAGGATCAAGTAACAGTGAAGCTATCTGTTGGAATAAAGAATTTTACGAAAGAAGTTATATTTTTCAAGGAAAAAGAGGCCAAGAACTTCTTAAATCTACTTGCCTGCCTCCAACACTCTTGCGGAGCAGCATATCGATTATTTTTGGAATATGGGAAAGGTGGCATGTGCCTTGACAGAAAAGAATTTTCCGCTGCAGCAGCGTCTATCAGGATACCTTCCAGTGTTATTCCGGATAAAGAATCGATATATTTTGAGGAATTTCTTGGGTTATTCGTAGACTATGGCCCCGTAACCTTCCAAAGACGGCGACGTATGCTTGGAAGGCCTCAATCGATGTCGTCAATTCCTTCTACTACAATGTTAGTTGGAGAAAGTCAGATACTCAAGCCATCCGAGATCTCCCTCATGCTCACCGAGAAGATTATTAGACATGGAACTTTAACATTGACCAATTTTCGGATCCTCTTCCAGGTTTGCCTGTCGTGCTCGAAGATACATATAAGTAGTGTGTGTGTGTGTGTGTGTGTGTGTGTGTATGTGTGTATGTGTGTATATGTGTGTATATTATATATATGTATATATTTATACTATATTAATACTCTCTCCTTGTGTACTCCAGCAAACTCTGACCCTAGAGCCTCTATCGATACCTGTCGCCACCATTGAAACAATTGAGACGAAGAAAAGAGGAAAGCTACAAGATCTCTGCATAGTTTGCAAGGATTTTCGTCAAATCATCTTTGTTTATGATCCTTCTAAAGTTCTCGTAATTTCAACAATATAGTATTGAATATCGCTCCGATGGTGGATATGATACTCACAGATTCCTCTCAACTTCTTGTGCCAATCGGTGCGAACGATGGCATTCCCGGAATCCCAAGAAAAACTTTTTGCATTTGCACATAAACTCGATGACGGATGCACCAGAAAGTTTCAAAGAGATCCTCTGCCTGGGTTCTCTAAGACATTACCCTCCAAAGAGTAATATCCCAATATTCCAAAAGAATTTGAAGTAATTATAATTATTTATGATACCCCATCTCAACATTATTATTAAAATTCATTTTTTTTGGTTGAAATATTGTGGATGTATTAGTCCTTCGGATGGGTGGTCGATTTATGATGTGGAGGCTGATATAATGCGCATGCAAATGCTAGATAAAATAAACTACCTGCGGATTTCCAAAAAGAACCTTGACTATAAGTTTTCTCCTACGTATCCAAGCCAGATCGTAGTACCTGCTAATATCTCCGACCAGCAACTCGGCGTAATCGGTATATTTATAATGAAATGTGGAGCGAATACATTTAAAAAAATTGTCGAAATAAAACTTATTATAAAATACACGCACATGATATGACACGTGGGAGATGTTGTGAGAGAACAGAGATGTGTAATATTATGTTATTCCTTCATAAGGTAAATTTCGTTCTCGTGGACGCATTCCTGCGGTGGTGTTCATACACCCCAGAACAAAGGCTACTATATCACGCTCAGCCCAACCATTAGGCGGAATTCAAAGCGCGAGATGTAACCATAAACTCGCATCATATTTTTGCGAGAGTTAATTTTTTGGTTGTCTTTGAAGTTTGGTTGACCTTTCTCCTGTTCGTTTTATCCACTTACTAAGGCAAGGAAGATGAAACATATCTCAATACCTTGCGGATAATAAACCCTAGCAACAATGACTGTGTGTATCTGTTCGATGCACGACCGAAATATGCTGCACTAGGGAACAAAGCAATGGGTAAGGGCTTCGAAAACGTCAATCATTACGATAAAGCTGTTATCGAGTTCTTTGGCATCGACAATATCCATGCTGTACGCACTTCTATGGAGCAGCTCATGAATCTCTGTCTCACAAACGAGGAACTAGACGTTGCGGAATGGCACTCAAAGCTGGTATAAATATTTTGTTAAACATTGATAATACACGTAACCTTATTGCGTTCTTCTCCTTGGTACCGAAGTCATTAAGTGATGAAATCGAGTTCTCTTACGTCTTATGATATCGATTGCCTCTAGGCACAGAGCAGGTGGTTACATCACATACGGCAGATTCTTCTTGGTACACAAAGAATTATCAAATGTGTGGAGGTAAATTTGCAATATTACTACTCAGATAATTTTATAATATTTTGTTATGAAAAGACCGATGCCGCGTCATGTCTAGTGCACTGCAGTGACGGTTGGGACCGCACCGCTCAATTAACATCGCTTGCCCAGCTCATGTTAGATCCATATTATAGGACAATGAAAGGTGATAGCAGTGAAAAGAATTCATCATCGTGCTTTCTTTACATAGTGCATGTACATATATGAAGCTATTGTATGCCATATAGGGTTCGCTTCATTGATAGAGAAAGAATGGCTCAGCTTCGGCCATCAATTTGAGGAAAGAGTCGGGTCAATGCTCGACAAACACAGAACCTTTTGAATCCCTTCGTTATATGTTGTGTGTGTTGTTATAGCCATGGACATGCAGAAATCCATGACCAACGCAGGTCCATCAATTTATGATCTGAATCGGTTTATCTATTGACTATTCTTTTCCTCTTTCCTAGTCCAATATTTGTG
This sequence comes from Bigelowiella natans CCMP2755, assembly GCA_000320545.1. Lineage (NCBI taxonomy): Eukaryota > Cercozoa > Chlorarachniophyceae > Bigelowiella > Bigelowiella natans. The sequence continues at coordinate 42,842 of ADNK01000772.1, read as the reverse complement.
CAGTTCATGGATTGTGTTTGGCAAATTTTGCGACAAGCTCCTTTGTTGTTCGAGGTATCTTCGTTCGTGGAATTAACTTTGGCATCCATTGATATGTTTTGTGTTTATCAGTTCACTGAAGAGTTTTTAATGGCGATACTTGATCATCTATATGATTGTAGATTCGGGTTCGTTTTTTTACGTACGTACGTGTGTGCTTATGTGCCAGCGCGGACAACGTGCTCTTTGCATGAGATAATACCCTTCTAGGACATTTCTCTTCAATTCCGAGGCCCAACGAGTGAACGCTAAATGCAAGGAAAGGACGGTAAATGACGAATGTAGGGCATAGATTAAGCTTCGAGATGTGATTTAGAACCAGAATGTAAAAAAGGGAAATTGATAGCGGTTTTGTACCCACAGGAATCGCTATGGTCGTACTTGTTATCCTCTGAACAGTCTGATCTGTACATGAATTATCTGTTTCACTACTGCGATCGTAAAGAGGTAATAGCATTTTTGAAAAGATTTTTTTTTTTAGCGACAATGTTGAATGATCAAAATAATTTTTATGAGGATCTAAAAGGAGGGGTTTTGAACTTGCTATGAGTGAGATGTATTCTAACTCTTTACTTTCAGACTGTAATGCAAATATCAACTGACCCTAGACGACTAATTCTATGGGAGGCTTACCATTTGAGGTAGAAGATTAAAGTCTAACCAGAACAAGAATTTTTCTGATTTAATATTATATATATATATATATATATATATATATATATATAATATTCCATAGATACAGTAAGGAATTCTTTGAGAATTCATTAACACCAGGTGTAGCTGCAATGCACCATTCTAAAAAAAACAGGTAGTAATCTGAAGATATATTATTCTTCAAATGTATAGTCTCTCTTGTTTCCAATGTTCAATGTTCAATGTTCTTGAGTGTGATATTTGGTACTAAAACGCCCGACTTAGTTATATACCAGAAGGGAAGTACGACAATAATAACGAGGATGACGATGATAGTGTGATGGACGATGAAAGGGCGTCTTCTGTGTTTACAAGATTAAGAAGAGATGCAATGTCAAGGGAGGACGCCTTTAAGCAGAAAAAGCACAAGCTCATTGCACTCCATCAGATACCGAAAGAAATTAAGGTGACAATCAGCATTTTCTTTACTTTCTTTATGTTTTTAACAATCCTATCTCTACAAAGCACCACATGCTTGAGATCTCTGAATGAATGACAGAATTCCGTTTCTTCTGCGAAATCTTCGAACCAATGAATCCAACCTCCTTGCTGCAATGGAAAAAGTCAACTGGAAGAAATTCATGCTATGATCACAAAAAGTGTAGCAAACCCTTCTCAGTCATCAAGGAATGACATCGTGCTTCATTAGCACTTGTGCTGGCCGTAGGGATGACCCAGTCAACACCGGCCGAACGGGCATCAAAAAGACTATGCTAGTACCACATGCAGAGGTGGATTTAACGAGGTTTTGCAGTGTCATAATAGACACATATGACGTTGTCCATAATTGTTCGTGCGCCATCTGCAAATATACGAATCAGCTCTAGAGCTGTTTGGCTGTTTGGTTGAACACATCTTCATCATCATTTAGCATGTCAGTGCAAATCCTCCTTCGCTTGCTATGCACAACGCAACACGTGCGTACGCGCACATGCATGTGGCATGGCTACGCTGGTGATGATGCTGACGACATCTAGACATCGCGAGCTTCATCGGTCTCTCTAGCTCTGTCTAAGCAGCTAGACAGGCTGATGACCTGTGATGACTAAGCTAGCATGAGGCTTGATTGAAATGCGCTCTAGCGCTAGTGCGCGAAGGGGCACGCTAGCACGCTCTCATGCACCGTGCGACCGGTGCTGCGACGACACGATCTAGACGATGCCATGCACTGCTAGACTGGTGCATCCACAGAATGCCAACTAGCCAAGCTGCCAAGTTCCAGAGCTGCACAACGAACGTCCATCTCAGATCTAGTAGCCGTGCATCGCAATGCGTGCTGGCGTGGCTACGCTTGGCATTGGGGACATCTAGCAATTCGCGTCGCAACGTGAACTTTCAGATGCGTGACGTGCTGGCGTGTGCGTTCACGTTCTCACGATTCGGCTGTCACTGTGGTCAGTTTGCGACCACCAAATGCATGTGAGCGCGCATGCACATGCACAGTGCAAATGGCCGCAGTGCATGCTGTGCTTTGTCATGTCCAACACTTTCATGTGAGCATGTTTGCACAGGTTCAGGCCATTGATGCCATGGCACAGTTGGTCACATGGGGGCATGCAACGTGAGTTGCATGCCCAGAAACACAGTCATGGGAGGGGGCATGTGCAACCGGGAACATCCTTCTCGGTCATTTCCCCAACCGTGGATGTTCCTAGGAGCACCCTCGGTGTTTCACTTGCGACATGGAGTCGGCCTGCGCATTGCAACATTGTGGGGGGAAATGGCCTGCACTTTCCCTGACGTTTTGGGCAACTGCGACTGCGTGGCATGTTGCTGCTGGGGACGCTGTGTGCCCAGCACACGATGTGCATTGGCGAGCAAGCAGCTGGTTTGGCACACTCTGAAAGACACGCAAGCAAGCGGTGAGCTTCATCCTTTTGTGGTGTGCACATGCATGCTCAGATCGTGTTGCACGTTCAACAGGGTTTCAGTTTTGTGGCATTGAAGCATTGTCAAAGCACACACTTGCACAGTTGTGTTGTCAGCGCTGCGCAATGCAACCACACTGGCAGCGGACGAACCACGTCAAACGGATGATCAAGGGAACTCAATTGGGACTCAGGGTGAGCCCAGGAACCATGCAGAGGAAGCTGAGGGCAAGGAAACCAAGATTGAAAATCCGGAAGTTTCGACGGGTGGCCATGCGTCACGGGAAGGTGTCCCGGTGGCTCAGCCCGTGGCTTCTGAGCGTTTGAACAAGCTTGGAACGGGCGCCCGGCATTCCCAGTTCTGTCACCTTCGCACCATCACACGCCGCTTCCGGAAGCACTTTGCAATGAAACAACCGGAGGTGGGCAAGTGCAAATCACGGGAGCCGCACGATGTCAAGCGGTGGCTGAAGCCGGGCTGCAAGCCGGTTCGCCAGCGGCCTTGCCGTTTGGAGCCGAACAAACTTGAGCTTGTGAAGCGCTGGACCAAATGGCAAGCGATGGGTTGTGTCGTGAGGTGACAAGTGACACATCCGAGTGGGCGTCGCCAGCTTTTTGTGCACACGATGAAGGAAAAGCATTGCCACGCGTCGTGGTGGCGATGGGCCGCTTGAACGAGCTCGTCGAGCTCACGTGTGCTGTTTGCCCTGCAACTTGGGACACAGTGAGAAAATTGATGAACGCTCAATGGGTCACGGTCTCTGACAGCAAAGCTGCATGGAGACAGCTTGGTGTGACCGAGTGTGCGAAATTGGCATTCGCATTCGTTGCTTTGTTTGCACCCTTTGCAAGCGACGGCTTGCCGATGGGATGCAAAAACGCTCCTCAAGTTTGGGTCGAGGAGGTGGCTGCCAGGTTCCTTGTTGGAACACCGGACACTGTGATGCACTTCGACGACTTCTTCACTGTCGGACAGTCGCCGATGCAAGCGCTCGTGGGTTTTGCCAAGTTTGTGCAACAGTGCGAAAAGTGCAATGACCATCAAAGTGCTGCCAAATTGCGCGTTTTTCCTGAGCGACTTGCAGCAGCTGACAGGTTTGATCAAGGAAGCGAAGACTCACTGCCCAGATCCTGAGCGCACGGTTGCCATGGACAAGCCAGAGCGTCCAATGAAAGGGAGGCGGTTCTCAAAGCACGTGCGCCGTCTTGTTGGTTCATTCGTTCATTGTTTGGAACACACGAAAGGCTCCTGGCAAATCGCTGCGCCGATCAAGGATTTGCTCATGCAAGGAGCGGCACAAGCATGGACAGACGAGCACGACAAAGCATTGGATGCATCAAAAGGCACACTCAAGAAGGCAGTGTCGTGTGCACCTGATCACGAAGCTGTCCCTGCAAGCCAGCCCTTCGTCCTTGATGCTGACGCGTCTGACGTTGCTGGAGGTGCTGCGCTTTCCCAGGCAATTGGAGGGAGCGAGCGTTTGCTGGCTTGCTGCTCGTTCGCTTGGAAAACGAACGAGCGAAGCTGGCACGTTTTGCGCAAAGAGCTCACGGCTGGAGCGAAGGGGCTTCACAGGTTCCAGCACATTGCGAAAGGCTGCCCAATTTTGATTCGCATGGATGCGAAAACGGCGCGACACTTCGCGCTGCATGGGATGGACAAAACGCAGCTGCCGCATGCAAGGTTGAGTGCAGCACGCTCTGGATGTCCGTTGGTGGACATCCAACGTGGAAAGGGGGGAAAGCACACCAATGTGGACCCTTTCTCGCGGCCGGATGCCGACGAAACACGCGACGAAAGAAAGTCGCATCGGCAGTCGCTGGCCTCTCTTTTCCCGCTGCATGCGGAGGCGGCGAAGCAGGAGGAAAAGCTGGTTGCATCTGTGGCTTCTCTCTCCTCTTGCTTGGCTGATGAGACGATGATTGACCACAATGTCCCTCATCTCTCTGTTTGTTCTGTGGAGTTGCAGCCTTGGGCGTGCTGTGCTGCAGAAGCACAAACATCGACGACGCTGTCCGAGATCAACTTGGAGCAGCAGCGTCCTGATTTCAAGAAAATCATCGATGCTCTCGAGGACGAGAAGAATGCCAATCACCTTCTCGTTTCCTCCAAACACAAAACAGCTTCTGGCAAGCCATGCCACATGGGCTCCTTCCAAATTGGAGGAGAAGTGCCGTTGCAGCTTTGTGTGCCTTCTGGTGAACGGCAGGAGGTGCTGCAGGCGCACCGTGTGGACAACGTGGCGAATCATCGTGGTGCTGACGATCTCGCAAGAAAAATTCCACGCGGCTGTCACTGGGGTTGGAGTCCAGAAAGCCTGCCGCAGGTTTGCAAGGCAGTGCCAGGTCTGCATTCGTGCAAAAACGCGCGTGAAGCAGGCGCCGTGTTTGCAGCATGGCGATCGCGAAATTGATGGCACGATTGCAGTGGATGCAATGGGCCCTGTCGACGGCGCTGAGCACTGCATGCAGACGCTCTGCGTTGTGGCCATTGGTTGCACGTGTGCAAGGGCGGTGAAGCGCATTGGCTCGGCGCGCACGGCGGACTTTGTCGTGTCGCACGTGTCAAAACACGGATGCCCAAAGCAGATCACCATTGACCAAGGGCCAAAAAACGTTGGTGAAATCATGCAGCACTTCCAGACTTGCAAAATCGGCTGCGGCTCAAGTTCATCAAGGTTTCGGCGAAGAATGGCCAGGGAAACTCAGTGTTGGAGCGGAAGCATCGACCTGTCAACAATGGAATCATGGCGATGCTTCTGCAAAACGTTGAGGATCGCCACAACTGGCACAAGTGTTTGGAAATGATCACGTTCAGTGTGAACACTGCAACTGATGAGAGTGGGCATTCACCGGCTCACCTGATGTTCGGACATCAGCCAAAGTTCGTGGCTGACATGGAGAGCAAGTCTGTGGTGGCTCCAGGGACAGGGGACCTCGATCAGAGGATCCAAGATCTGGAAAAGCTGCGGCTGCTTCGTGCTGCTCTGAAGGAGGACCATGAATTGGTGAAAAATTTCCGGAGAAACGAGAAGCTTGACACTCAGGATGAATGCAAAGTTGGGGATGTGGTGTGGCTTTTCCGGAAGGAAAACCGGAAAGAAAGTGCTGTCACAAAAAAGTGTGAAATCAAAAAGACTGGCCCTGTTGCTGTCGTGGCCAGGAGCACCAAATCCCATGCGTGTCAGATCATCGACCCGAAGACGGGGCACAGCAATGACGTGCACGCGAAACATCTTTCGCCTTGTGGCACACTCACCCCGTTGCCAGAAGTGCGCCCGGTGGCTCCAGATGCAGAGGAAAGTTTTGTTGACGAGCAGGATGAGGATGCTGATGGTTCCTCGGACTCGTCGGATTCCCAGGGGCCTCCTGGTGACCGGATTTCGCGGGAAAACATTGTTCAGGGCAAGCGCAATGGGAGACCAACCGATGTTGGTCCGCACACTTCTTGGAATTTTGTGGTTTCGTGAACATGCACTCCCATGCAAACACATTGGTGGGGGTGCAGATGATGAAAAAAAATTTTTCTTCCCTTTTCTTCTGGTTTTCTTCCAGCACGCGTGATTCCACTCACGTGTTGTCATTGTTGAGTTGGGAGTGCAAAAATTGGGGGGGGGGGGCAGTGTGGTCAGTTTGCGACCACCAAATGCATGTGAGCGCGCATGCACATGCACAGTGCAAATGGCAGTGCATGCTGTGCTTTGTCATGTCTGACACTTTCATGTGAGCATGTTTGTGTGGGTTCAGGCTGTTGACACTGCCAGACTGCAGCACAGTTGGTCACGCAGGGGCGTGCAACGCAAGTCACATGCCCAGAAACACAGTCACAGGAGGGGGCGCATGCAACCGGGAACATCCTTCTCGGTCATTTCCCCAACCGTGGATGTTCCTAGGAGCACCCTCGGCGTTTCACTTGCGACATGGAGTCGGCCTGCGCATCACAATGTCACAGGGGAAAGTGGCCCACGTTTTCCCCAACACTTCAGGCAACTGCGACTGCGCAGCGTGTTGCTGCTGGGGACGCTGTGTGCCCAGCACACGATGTGCATTGGCGCGCAAGTGGCCAGTTTGGCACACTCCAAAAGACCCGCAAGCAAGCGGCAAGCTTTGTCCTTTTGTGGCATGCACATGCATGCTCAGATCATGTCATGTGTTCAACAGGGTTTCAGTTTTGTGGCATCAAAGCATTGTCAAAGCACACATTTGCAATTGCACAGTTGTGTTGTCAGCGCTGCGCAATGCAACTGCAGTCACTGGCACAGGCTAGCAGGTCAGAACGTGACAACCATGCAGCACTGCTAGACTGCTGCCCTAGCTAGAGCAGTTGAGTTTGTGATGAGTTGTTGCTCCACGGATGCGCAATGACACCACCGTTCGATTCGGCTCATTCGCAGCGTGTGCACATGTGGTGAGGCACAGCGGCGTGGATGATCTAGATGATGGACACATCTAGCAGACAGACGTGATGCAATGTGTGACTGTGACATGACATGCACACAGCATGTGCTAGCATCTAGGCATTCAAGAGGACAAAACTGATGATGATGGCAATTGCATGCTAGCTAGCATGCGTTCGTCAGGTGATCGAAGGCACCGACAAAATTGATGAAGAGAATGGTCATGACAGCAGACTCAGTGACACAATGCATGCCAGCATGCTGTGCAAGACGGATGCAATGAATCAAATCAGATTTGTTCAATTGTCATCCTCATGTAGCTATGTGTGCAATGCAGCGGCTACAGCGCTATGATGTTGAATCTGCAGGCATGGCATTGCATTGCGTTGTCCATTGTTCTCATGGTTTCCAATTGCACAATCTCACAACTCTAGTTGCACTCCGTGCTAGCGTAGGCCATTGCAGTGCTGCAAGCTAATGTTTGCCGAAGAATCTAAAATCTATGCGGAGCATTTCATAGCTTCCTCTTCAGATTTCTAGTTTCTTCGATGGACAGTTCCTCATTTTTCGTGCTCATGTTTTGACCATTCCGCATTTGCGAAGAGAGGCCGTTCCCCGATATAGACGAAGGTGAACCCGATGAAGAAACTTGAGACTTGACGCGTCCATTCACAGCGTTAGAAAGTGAAGCAGACGATGAAGAAATTGACGCAACAGAACTTTGCTGCTCGGGGTGGCGAAGGTTTGTTGTACCCTCAGATTTTTTTTCTGAACTCTTTTTTTGCCCAACTTTCTTCGGCGCATCTTGGCATGCTTCGCTTCTGCAGAGGCATTGAAGGCACGGTCTGGTTCCGCTGCAACGAACTTTACGAAGCCTGCAACTGAGGCAAGCCATACCATTTGGGAGGCGCCTTGGTTGCTTGCTCCCTTTCACACCTTTACGACTGGGCACTGGTACCATAATGTAGCCTTGGGGAGCTCGCAGGCTGGATCGTTGAGATGCGAATGAAGCGTCATATGGCATTTGTCCCTCCTTCATACGTTGCAACCTCTCGTGATTTGGATTTGTGATCAGTTGCCCCATCTCATGATTTCCATAAATTTGAGCTCTTCGAGATGCATGGTAGCTCATTTGATCTTCCGTCCACTGCATGATCTCTCTACGCATAAGCATGTCAGGGTCAAAGAACTGCCGTTGTTGCTCTCTTTCTGTTACAGAATAAGGCATCATGTTCTCCTCAGACATCAGACGTCGCCTTTTCATGTGAGAACGGCCTTGATAGAAGCCATTCATCTGTTGGTGAAGTTGTGGAATAGAGGCATGGGAAAAGGATCCATCATGCTCTCTAAGTAACTTAGTGTTTTGGTAGCCATAGTAATCAGACTTCAACTCTTGTCCCATGGAGTCATCAAGCACAGGTTTGCGCCTAAGTCTCTGGAATGGAAAGAAAAGTCAAAAGTAAGTTGCAAGGAAAGCACATCTACAACGAAAAGATGTTGCACATGCATTAGGAGTTTCACCGCCTCATTACATAATATTCCATGTTCTCAAAGTTTACGTGGCTTCGACATGTGAAATTCTGCATTTGTGGTTTACTTGGAAAGATGCTGGACAAGGCTGGTTGGACTTGAATTCAAATCCACCGAAGAACGGATTAGTGTACGGACTGATTTGAGGTCTGGAATTAGAAGCGAAAGTTTGCGGTGAAGCTCGCCAATTTGCACGTCCGTGAGCACTGCTTGCCGATGGCATGTGGTTTCTCTGATGACATTGAGAATTCAACACCATGCCATTCCTTGGTTGCGCAACCATTGCTTGTGCAGTAGGAATCGTCCTTGCCTGCATATCCCTCGAAAATTGCATCAGTTTGGACGCAGCAGATGTGCCTCGGGTGTCCATTGGGGCGGCCATTTGAGGGCCCATTCGAGTGTCCATTGAGGAAATACAATGATGTGTCCCAACTCCGAAGCTCCGTTCGGCAATGTCAACCAATGTTTTGGAAAGGACATTTTATTACAAAAATTACATTTATACTAGTCTCATGAAAAGAAAGTAGTAAATTTTATACGTTTCCATATGACAATGTGAAACGGATACGACTTTTGGAAAGGCAATTTTGGAAGGGAATTTGTGAAATGTGTTTTATTTTGCTTCAAAGGCTATTCATTTTCCCTAAAACAGTTTTAAGACCTTATCTCCGACGACATAAAATGACCTATAATTCTGAGATGTGACAAATAAGGTCAATTGTCGTAAAATATTTTAAAAAAAGCATTCTCAACGTTATCTCTGATTTGTAATTTTGTCAGTTTTATTCTTGCGATTTTGAAGATTCTCCGAGGGGTTAGCTTCTTCTCCGAGGGGACCTGGGACATGCATTAATTCTGATTAATTCACACCCGATTAAATCTGATTTAATCCGATTCTTTAAGGAGGTTTCACCCAATAAATCTGAATCAATCGTGATTTCATGAAACAGCATTCAAGGTGAAATTATCCACAATTCACCGACTCGTTTCATCCTAGCGCTGTCCACTGTCCATCCATCTGTCTACTCCATGGCTCCAGGCAAAGCACTTTCTCGCAAATGGGTTACGAAATTGTCGGACGAGAAAGGAAATCCGTATTGGAAATGCGTGTTGTGCCAAAAAAAAAAATGGGGCACGGAGCAACGGAGCAGGAATAAATCAGATTTATGCGTCATCGCGATGTTGAAATCCAGACAGTGTATCAATTTTACCACCAAAATTCTTATGGTGAATATACCATGACATAATATTATTATAAAACCCGAATTAATCAAATTATTCGGAATAATTGATTAAATCCGTTTTATTCTGGATAGTATTTCATTAAATCATGACTTATCCCAGGTATACCGAGGGTTCTGGCTTTTCTCGAAATCTCCTCATACAATTCCAAGACTAGATCTAGTATACACATTTCATCATCATCATAACACTACCTGTAGATCTAGATCTACGAGCACATCTTGGAAATGCATTTAGATCTACGAGTAGCATCATCAATCAGAGTTTCATTGTGCGACAACGTAGGAAGTACTTCCTACATTTCTACTTCTTCTCTAACGTCTTCTCGTTTGCTAATAAGATTTTACACACACAAGTATAATCTCCTTCTTTCACCAAATCATGTACTTCAGTATTTGACGACTTGCATTAAATGGAAAATAAGTAGGAATTAGCTCTTCGCCATAAAAAAAGATCCAATAAAATAACTGATTTTAAAATGAAACGCAACAGTATTCATCCTGCCTCCTCTCCTACCCGTGTGCCCTAATGTCGTACCCCCCGCCTCAATCGCCCAAGGTCCCTTCTGTTCTTCGTTCACTGAGAACGAAAGATTGATCCCGTTGCCAAGCCTCTGGCTAATTTCTGATATCTTCTCAGGCGGACTTTCTTGAGACACTTGGGAAGCATGTAAGAATGAGGAACACGAGTGCCCTGTTAAATCTGGTGAAATGTGGACAACAGTACAAGGTGTTTTTACATGAGACGTATCTATCACTTTCATTCACTGGAGCATATAATCTTGGCAGGGCTTCACAATTCTTATGCTCGTAGCAATGCATACTGATGGGACGGAGACACTAAAACAGATTCTCAGAAGGTTTCGCTTCTGTTATTTTTAGATCGAATTTGCATTCATGTGAGCCCTGTTGGCAGCTTCCCAAAAGAATTGAACAAGAGGTCTAAGAGTTCACTAGAAGATTGCCTTGGGGATCTTGGCGTTGCAGTGCAGAACGATTTCCATTCTGACAAAGGGTAGAACAACCTGTTGCCGTGACTTTCCATGGAGCGTTACTCTGAATTCTCGAGCGAGACCCTCTTACTCCTCTTTCATCAACCCAGTCTGTCTCCGCTCATGGTTGCCACTATGGTCGGACCTCCTCCTTCCGTGAAAGCCCTCATCGATGCAGGTTTTATTTCTATTCTTCATGTTCAGGCTGTCAAGTTTTGATTTTGCACGATATACTAGGTGCTGATCTGGACATAAAATCTGCCAGCGGCAGGTTATACTTATTTCTATTTGTGCTTGGAGTTATTGCGTTATCTATGAATCTAATAGATATTTGTGTTTTTCTCTTTTCAGATGTGTCTTAGACCTCGCAATGATTCGAAACGATTTTCAAATTTGGAGATGCTTAAAAGATTGGTACAACAAAAGGCATAACCATCAGAGAGAAGCATTGTCTTCAAATCCCTAGCATCATTTGCCTTACTTCTTTGTTACTTCTTTCTGATATTAGGAAACCCTTCTGCTCCCCCCACACGTCAAGCAATCACCGGCTAAACTGCCATTGTAACCCAGAAAAATGTATAATTATTTAAGCGATTTAGGATGTCTAAATTTAATACGTTGGATCTTTCGCATTCGCCGTTGTACATACAATGAATAGCATTGATGCCCAACACCCTCCTCCAATCGATGCTATGCTAACCGTATTCTAAGTACGCTAGAACAGTTTTTCCACATTGTTCCTCTAGTCGCACTCGTGTCAATACACTCAGTCTCGTCGAGCTTATAAAACAAAATATGTACAGATATTGTGAAATACGTGAAGTTTTTGTTAGTATCAAACCTTCAAGTTCAATGAGCATGTGAATGCAAAGCATGCACGTATGCAATGTTTTCACGTAGCCATTCCCCCCCCCCCCCCCCCCCTCTCTCTCTCTCTCTCTCTGTGTGTGTGTGTGTGTATGTGTGTCGTCTGCATGTGTACGTGTGTCAGTTGTGAGTCTGTTGTGTTCCAAGTTGCATGTGCTACTCATTGGTGCGAGTCATGCTAGCATGCATGAACATGACATTTCGTGCTAGCGTGGTCGCTCACGCTGCATAGATGAAGAATCTTTCTTCACATCTCGGCTTGCATTGTTTTAGCTTCTTCTTGCGTTGCTCAACATTGCAGTGAGACGTCCATGTGAGACTTGTTGGGTGTCGGGGGCACATCCCATGTTCAGGTCGTTATCAAGATGATGAACGGCTCTGTCTAGTGGCGTCGATCAGATGTGGTGCTTTCATCGCTGCTGTTGATCACGTTGCGAGTGCTTGTGTGTGTTCCCAGCAAGCAGAGATGCGTGCCAGCACAAGCTAGCAAGGTGCGCGACAACAGTCATTCGAGTTTCACGCGACTGAGTGAGAGGTTGATGGCTGGCTTCTGCGGGGGGGGGGCACGTGTTTTGTGATCGCGTTGCGAACACACGTGTGTTGCCAGCAGTGATTCCAGCACCAAGTCGCGCGACAACAAGTCAGTCGCATCGCATCGTGCGGACACAACGCTGCGCACGTGTCGCATGTCGCGCCGTCGGTTTGTGCATTCATCGCATGCTAGCATGTGTGGGAGTTGGCATGCTGCCATCTAGTCATTCTAGCATTGCTGTTGTTGATTGTCTGAGCCAGAACTTGCGCTCGGCCTGCATGGCAGCAGGCATTGTGCAATGATGCGACGCGGCATTGAAGCCATTCGCATGCAGAACGGGCGCAGCCGGGCTGTTGTCTTTGATCTCGTCGTCAAGGCAGGCCACGTGCTTCGGAATGCTAGAATGGCCGACGCTGATCGTGTCAGCGTGCCGCGGTGATGGTGCAGGTGCACGCACTGGCACATGCATGCGACAGAGTGGAACTGAAGAACAAGAGTTCCTTGCTGTTGCCATGTTGATCGTTGCCTCCACGGTTGCATGCGCCACAACACGCGCGCACTACTTTGACAAGGTCGTCGCACAACATGCACCTGCAACAATGTGGACTTGCAAGAAGGGATCATGTTTTGCTCGCTGTCGGCCATGTGGCGAGCACGATTGCTCTCGCATGCTGAAACGCAGATGAGAGCAAACTTTCACATACATCCATGTCGAGCGAGCTAGGTAACATACAAATAGAGAATCAAGTACTCATGGCGGGCTAGAGCAATCAAGAATTTGGTGCATGTACAATAGGCACATGTTGTACCGTGCCATTTTCCTAGTATCCTGTGTAGCAAGCAGCAGCTTCACACTTCGTCGTCATCATCGCCATCGAAGTCGAACTCATTGGTCAAATCTGAATTCTATTTCAAATCCGGTAGTATTGAGTTTAATTGAATTAGATCATAATGCAGGTGAATAGAGTAGAAGCAAGATAATTGAGCCATAAATACAGCGGCCACAGCATTATCATTCTTTTTTTAAGTGTTCCGGCTGTAGCAGCTCTCAATATCAATCCTTTTCTCTCTCTTTCTGATTTTTATCATCACCATCATCATCATCATCATCATCATCATCATCATCCATTTACCACCTTTGGAGCTACGACGATCGACTGATTAAATACCACCTCGTACCCTCCGAGAAGAGTCTGAAAGAAACGCATCATTCTCGGCAGGAGCTTATCAACTATACACGAAAGGATAATGATGAGATCGGGATGAGGACGGAAGGAGGAAGAAAGGCTTCCTCCATCACCAATTCAAAAGCAGACTATACAAGCACTCCTTTCATACTTCCTCAACTTCACTCTCTCTCATATTAGATTCCTCGTCGTCGTCTCTTTAACATCTTGTCATATCCTTGTTATCTTGATGAATGTGTGTGAGATGGGGAGAAAATAATAGAGCATCGATATGTGTGTGCTGCAGTAGTTAGGTGGAGCGACGACAGGATCATCCGTTCTCCTGCTCACCTGCTGAATGCCCTGTAGATGTCTCCCAGCTTGCTCTCTGTGTCGTCGTATTCACAACATAAAATATAGATAGTGTGTGCGCTCGCGCGCGTGTGTGTGTGTGTGTGTGTGTGTGTGTGTGTTGTGTGTTTGTTTGTGTGAATAGTATGCCATGCACTATCGTCTTCGTAATAAAAGCTGAGCAATGGTCATGAAGATGCAACATGGTGCGATGATGATGATGTTGATGATGATGATGATGATACAACGAAAGAGGCTGCCCCCTTGTGCTCCTACTGGATTCGCTCTTTTTCTTCTTCGTCTCGTTCCTCCGTGGCGCTATGGGTTCTCTTCTTCTTCTTCTTCTGCTGCTGCTGCTGGTGGTGGTCCTCCGCAGATTTTCCATCATCGTTGTTGTTTCCATAGACGCCATTTGCAAACTGATGAGAGGTGGTGAGTTAAGGGGAGGGGGGAGGGTAGGTGATAAAAGGAGGAGGCACAAAGAAAGGAAGGCAACAACGCTATGACTGATAGAATAGAGATTCGAAAGTAGCAGTATGCATTCTAAGCGTCACCTCTAGTAATTCCTGCAGGTCGTCTTCCCCAATCCCCTGATAATAAGACAATAATATTGTCCACGGAAGGGTGCATCATCATCATCATCATCATCAACAACGACAACAGCAACGATAACAGCAATCGGGAATCACAGGAAGACTGACTTGAAGACTAAACCGAGAGATAGAGAGAGAGAGGAGGGGGGGAGGGGGGGGGGGAGAGCTAGAAGAAGAGAAAGAGACGAAGGAAAGTAGTACAACAACAACACCAACAGCAACAACATTAAGAATCATATTCTGATCATCGTCGGCAGCAGCACCTCCAAGAGGGCCCTTCCATCGACGAAGAGCGGCGTAATGGTGGATCCACTTGTAAGCTTACTCATGAGCCTATTTGCCTGAGCAGATACACGAGCGACAGGCAAGGCGATAGATAACAATGATAATGATGATGATGATGATGATGATGATGATGATAATGGACTACTCAGTATCACAATATTGTCGTTCTTTGGTATCATCTACCAGTAGTATATCATCATCATCATCATCATCATCATCCTTTTGATAATATCTCCCCCTAGCTCAACCCTGCCTGCCTCCTATTAGAAAGCATGCGTGGGACGCGCACAAAAAACACGAATAATACATTCAAAGAATAATCACCAAATTAAGATGGAAACCTTTGTGCGCTCCTGGCGGGTAGTGAGGAGTGTAACACGGCCCTTTCGTCCTGCAGGCAAGGAGGCAGGGAGAAGGAGGAGGAGGAGGAGGAGGAGGAGGAGGAGGAGGAAAACATTAAAAAAAGGAGGAGGGGGAGGAGAAAGAGAATGCTTGTGTGCGGTGTACAATCATATGTTCTTCTTCTTCTTCTCCTCTTCTATGGGTTGCTACAGGCACAGCAAGCGGTACCTCTTCTGGCTGTTCTCCCTATCTTGCGCAAAAGGGACAAATTATCGTCGGGTAAACCACAGAGGATGACGTGGTCCACCGGTACGCCTTTTCAAACGGTTGCGGTTGGTGCAAACAACGAGGAAGAAGAAGCAGTAGTAGTAAGCAAGTATTAACGAAGAGTACATTAATGACGACGATGATGATGATGACATATTAATTATTATGTTGCTGTGCCTTGTTCTTCCTACTTCTACCTTTGAAGTCAATGCCGAGAGAGCAATAGCCCGTCGCAATTAGGACAGTTGGAACGCGTGACTCTTGAGCGAATACTGCATCAACAATAGCAGCAACACAACACAAACACACACACACACACACACACACACACACAGAGAGAGAGAGAGAGAGAGAGAGAGAGAGAGAGAGGAGAAGGGGGAGGAAGAAGAGGAATAAAAAGGAGAGTAAGAAGAAGAAAAATAGTCTCATTACACGTCATTACTAACTCCCACCTACTATAAATCACGGTAGAGAATTTTACGATAAGCAGGAAGAAAATGCAATAATATTATATAGAAAATATAGCAAGTGGTATGTTTGTGTGTGTGTGTGTGTGCGCGCGCGCGTAATCATTTCTTCACTGCTAGAATGCTGATTAACGGAAGAGGGTATTGTTGTTGGTACATGCTAGGTTGCGCTGCGACAAGAAGGGATGGGAGTCGTCCGTGTAGAAGCTTAGCACACGCCAACCCTTGATTATGTTAAACAACGCGAGGTTTCATGTGGTAGTTGTATATTCATTATTGTATGTGTGTGTGTGTGTGTGTGTGTGTGTGTGTGTGCGTGTGCGCGCACCATTCCTACCTCTTCTAACCGAGCACCGAGCAGAGAGGTAGTGTTGGTTAAGGGGGGATGATGATGATGATGCGCTATCAGTACCTTCAAAGCATTTTGCAGCTGTGTGTAGGTGTCGTTTGCCACGACCAACTAAATTTGAGAAGATATGTATTAGTGTGTGTGTGTGTGTGTATACAGTACATGCTACCGCCCAAACACACACACACACACACCACACGCACATGTAAGAATATCATTTGATACACAGTAGTCCTGTTATATGTTACATCATCGATGAAGCAAATCGTCCATTTACAAGGGTTCTTCCTCAGTACACGGTACACATCCACAGGGTACCCATTGGCCCTGATCATGGACGTTGGATATTATATATATATATATATATATATATACAAAAATATTACAGTGATGGATGATGCGGACTAAAGCAACGATAAGGAAGCTCACACACTAGCACTGCTACATAAAATAGGAAGAAGAAGAAGAAGAAGCAGCAGCAGCAGCAGCAGCAGCAGCAGCAGCAGCATCACCCAGATGTGTCGGCAATGCGAACGTCGAGGTTGGATGGTGGACGATGGAGATCTGCGAATAATAAGTGAGCAGCGGTCATCATGTGCGGTGCATCTCGGATGAATAATGCCCCCCTTCCCGCCTCCACCTCCCCCCCCCCCCCCCCCACACACACGCACACGTGTAATGAAATAATGCGTTGTTGTGTGTGGTGTGTGCCCCTCACTTCGTAGTACCTGGTCCCTGTATAAGAGTAGCATTTGGTGCATATAGCTCGATCCTTCTCCTCACCTAAATAGCAGTAGTAGTAGTAGTAGTAGTAATAATAATAATAGTAGGAGTAGCAGCAGATTTGTTTTGCTGCTTGACTGCGCCATCATGAAAGAGCAATGAGCGAGAACAGCAATGGCACCACCACCACCACCATCATCATCATCATCATCATCGTCCTCATCGCGATTACTCCGATCGACATATCTAATCATCACCTCATTGGGAATTGTTGCCGTGACGTGGATCTGCTGCACCGCCTCTCTCTCCAGCTTGGCCTGAAGGTAGGTAGGTAGAGGGTAGGGTAGGTAGATGGGTGAGAGATAAAGCGCAGCAGCATCATGAATCATGATGTCCTCGAATCTGTTGGTGATATCAGCTAGTTTTCCAACATGAAGCAGCATCGTCGCTGCTTGTTTATCACTGGAGGCGGTTTCTGAGCCTCCTCCTCCTTCCTCTTCTTATTCTTCTTCTTATTCCTTTCATTGCACATCTACTGCTCCTACCTACTACTGCTACTGCTGCAAGTAGGTAGTGGGAGCTACTACTACTACTACTACTACTACTACTACCACTACTCTAGGTGATACTACCAAGAACTCCATCTCCAGGTCAAAATCAACCATCGTTGCGAAATCGATGAAGAACTGATCGGCTTCATCCAGTACCTGCAACATCCATCTCTTGTTCATATTTCCTTCAATATATAATACTTGGCGGTGTTTCACAGTTTTGGAGAGACAGAAGGGGGGAGAGAGAGAGAGAGAGAGAGAGAGAGAGAGAGAGATGCGGCAATCAGCATACGCATTAGTGACTCTAGCCCGCCCTCATTCCTTACTACGAGGGGGATTGCATCAGCACTATCATCATCGTCATCGTCATCGTCATCGTCATCACCAATGGTGGTGGTGGTGGACACGTAAATAACTAACCCCCGTATTGAATTATCTAAAGAATGACACTTATCACTACTCACACCGAATAATCGAAAACAACTAGTGACATAAATCTTCATCTTCTTCTTCTTCTTCTTCTTCTTCTTCGTCTTCTTACCACGCATCGGATATCACGCAAAAGACCCATATCCTAGATGTATGTTATTCATGATGATGCACAACAACCATAGTACCAGCAGCAGCCACGAACACCAGATGTTACTAGCAGCAGTACTGACAGCAGTAACAGTAGTAGTAGTAGTAGTAGTAGTAGTAGTTGTAGTAGTAGTAGTAGCTACGATGGAAGGAAGTAACCATACAATCAGTAAATTCAGCATGAAATGTCATCATCATCATCATCATCATCATCATCACCCACCTGCAGTGCTGGCACACATCTCGGAGTCGCCACGAAGATATCAACATCTGCGTCTGGAGAAGATACTTCATCGGCCAATTCCTTCTTCCTGATCCCTTCCTACGTGTAGCAGAAACAGGAACAACAACAACACGAAGAGGAAGAGGAAGAGGAAGAAGAAGAAGAAGAAGAACACGTCGCGTCCGTGTGGTTGTGAGCGCCAGCGTGCGATTTGAAGGATTTGATTAGCTGATTGATTGGGTGGTGGGGTGAGTCTATACTTATCGGTGACGGCTTGCTGTTGTTATTTTATTTAGAGAAAATATTATATATATATATATATATATATATATATATATTAAATTATATTACCACATTCGTAGCTTCGCGAACAGCCAGGCCAGATCCTGCATCATATAACTCTTGGCACACCTGAGTAGCAGCAGCAGCAGCAGCAGTAGCATGTTGTGTTGGCCTTCGTCACTAATAAATAACTACCCATAGCAATACCGCACTGTGCATGTTATATATATATATATATATATATATATATATATGTATATGTGTGTGTGTGTGTGTGCTAAGACGTGTACTTGTTGTTTACTTACACGAACAATTTGCTGAGCGAGCTCGACGGTTGGTGCAATGATGAGCATACGGGGTCCACCGATGGCACCTACACGATGATGATGATGATGATGATTATTATTATTATTATTATGTACAGGGATAATTGTGAATAGCCACACAAAAGACAGGTATGCATCAGTGTGCTGCCTGCGAATGAATGGCTACCGTTGTTATGATGGTTGTCTTATCATCATCATCATCATCATCATCATCATCATCACTACTAGTAGTAGTAGCAGTACCCTTATTCCTCACGCGGTCCTCCCTGAGGCGTGCGATCAAAGGAAGCATGTAGGCAAGTGTCTTCCCGCTGCCACTCTAATAAAGCAACCAACCAACCAACCCATATATTATGATGCGTCTCTCTCTCTCTCTCTCTCTCTCTCTCTCTCTCTCTGTGTGTGTGTGTGTGTGTGTTTATGTGTGTTTTGAAGATGAGGTCGAGTGGTGAGGAAGAGAGAACCAAATTTTATCATCATCATCATTATCGTTATCATCATCATCATCATCATTGTCATTATCATCATCTCCTTTTGCAGTTATTCTTGCTGACTTTCTTTCAATCTGTTCCCTTCCTCACACTTCTCCCCAATACTAAATCCCTTGCTACCTGATCCACGCATATCACGTTCTCTCCGGCTCTTATCCGTCCATATGAAAGATCCTACCAACAACAACAAGAAGAAGAAGAATAATAGATGAGGAGAGAACGGGGCGGTTGGCACTCGTTTTAATGATGATAATGATGATGATGATGATGAGATTATAATACGTGAATGCTTATTACTGTCAAACAACTAAAGCACACGATCATGCATGCTCTTATCATCATCATCATCACCACCACCACCATCATCCTCCTCATCATCATCACCTGAATATTAGTCGGTAGCCTGATTCCTCTCTTCAAACTCAAAAACCTCAAAAGTTCTTCCGGTAGTTCGGTCCACTTGGCTGTTGGTCCTTCCTCTTGCTGTTGTTGTTGCTGCTGCTGCTGGTGATGTTTATCACGGGGTTCTTCTTCATTCCCCGTGCTGCCGCCTCCTCCTCCTCCTCCTCTTTCTTCTTGTCGGTGCAGGTGTTGCAGCAGGACCGTTGACACCACGTCGCAGCCCTGTGATTCATAGCAGTAAGTAGCAGTAGAGGGGGAGGAGGGGGAGGAGAGGTTGGATATCCTGTTGTGGCAAAAGTGTGGTCGTTTGTTCGTGGATAATACCGCTCCTGCTTCCTCTATCTTTTTGTGCTAGATAATACACCGTTGAGAGGAAGAAGGCTTCGAATCATCGACGATGGATCATGAATAATACCTCTTTCTCAGACTCCTCGATCCACCTAACTGCGCACTTCGTGGTGGCAATGTTGATGATTTCAACATCGAGCCACCGACCGTCTACATGGCAAAGCATGCGGTCACCGACCCTAAGCTCCTTACCTATATCGTACGTGCAATGTATAATAATAAGAAGAAGAATGATCGTCATCACTATCACTATCACTATCATCATCATCATCATCCTCATCATCATCATCCTACGTCACAATACACCGTGTATGACTTTTTCATCAACGGACATTAATGCGATTACGCCCCCCCCGTCATCATATAGCCACCGCCGCTGCCGCCGCCGCTGCTGCTGCTGGTGGTGGTGGTGGTAATAGCTTCACCTTCGCTCTGTGAGTTGACGTGATTGCTTGGTGTAAAGGTCGATCGTGAGCCGAATTTCCGTAGAGTTTTCATGTGCGTCATAGCAACATCGTCGTCCTGCCATGGTATAAGTGCATAATCATCGTAAAAAAGCTCTTCTCGTCTCGTGTTTTTACTATTCACTTTTTTCCTTACCCTATCCTCCATCTATCTCTCCCCCTCGAATGCACTACCGATGCGTGCTGCTGGTTATGATACTGCTGCTGCTGCTGCTGCTGATACTGCTACTACGAATTCTACTACCACCACTACTACCGGATTCATCTCGAAGTCCTCCCACCTCTCCTTTGCTCGTTTATTATTTTGTCGTTCCATCTCCTCGAAAGCCTGATCAGTGAGGGTGGGGATGATGGAAATGGCTCTGTGTCTATGTGTGTTTGTTGTCTGGACATGACGTTATTACGTTACAGCGTGTATGCCAATTAGTAGACAAAAAAGATTTGCGGCTACTTTTACTACAAACACTAATACTAATACTACTACCACTACTGCAACAACTACAACAAGAACTAGAATTACTCGTTTCACTTCTGGATTACTACGGTTTAGTTGCCTGTCGAGTTCCTGATTGGTCGCGGGCGATGATGATGATGATGATGATGGAGTGGGGGGGGGGGGGGGGTTGAATGGTGCATGACAAGGGAGGAGAACGGGTGATAATGGCTGCTGTGCCTCGTTTACGCAAATCGATTGGATCTTTACATCCTCCATACACAAGGCGTACCTCCTTAAATATATCCGGTGAGACTCTAGCGATGAAAAGGAGAAGAACAACAAGAGAAGAAAATATATTAGGCGGGGGGGTATAGGGGGAGACATGGAGGCGTACATACTCATGAGGATCGATGTTGAAATCTACGAAATCAAAACTAATAATAATTTACTGTGTTACACGTTGTAATGGAAATGGGGGTGGAAAAACCCTTGCTCGGCCAACTTCCTGAATATATCCTCTTCGTTTTCCATAGCTCTGATGACCATGCGACGTGATTCATGATGGCGAAGTAGACTGAAAGCCTTCGGCCTGATAGATCGCCCGTTTGCCACCTTTAGTTTAAAACCAGACACTTATGAGCCATAGCTATACATGTACACGGCGTAATATCCTCCTTCACAACTTCATAATCGATAATGAGACGAAATCTTGCGCTTCGTAGCACTGCCTTCAGAGTGGAAGGCCTTGAATGATAAGGTAGTATGATGTCGGGAAGAGGAGGAGGAGGAGGAGGAGGAGGAGGAGGAGGAGGAGGAGGAGGAGGAGGTGGTGGTGGTGAAGAAGAGAGGAAGAAAAGGAAGGGAAGAGGTCGTAATTTTGCGTATAAACTACCATGCCAAACGGTGATTTGTAGGCTCTGTTCGCGTTGCAATAATACGGCTTTCTTCCGAAATCTTGTCCAAGCCAGCTTCCGGCCCCCCTCCTCCCTCTCTGCCCCTCAAACGTGAAGCTACTGTATAAGATCAACGCTAGGGACACTAAGAGAGGCGGCCATGACCTCCAGCATGGTCGAGGGTGATTCATCACCGCCCGGGTAGACAGGCCTGTTCCCGGCGGCGTGCGATGGTTGCCGATTTCGGAATTTAAGATCATCGGAAGCCAATTGGATTTCGATTATTACAGAAATGGATGGAGATATTGCGAAGATTGATTTATTCTTTCAAGTCGCGCACCATAATGATAAAGCTCTCGGCGATGCTGGTCTTCGTTCCGAAGTTTCCGGGGTGGGCGAACGGAGTCGGTTGATTCACAGATCGAGCATTTTGATTGATTATTCCGCTGTTTCATTTAGGGTTGACTTATTGCACGTGCAATTATAGGATGTTTTCCGCATAGAATTATATCTACATTAGAACCTGCTGCTTGCTGAGGGGCTTCAGGATTGTTCCCACGAGTGCATTAAATAACTTACAGGGCCCTGCCGTCTCCCCCCCCTGGAATTCAGTTGTCCTTCTCGATGCCGATCATATTTTGCTCCTGCACTACTACACATTAGCGAAAGTGCCTCCTGTCGCATGGAGCTGCGGCCCTTAGTTTGTCATGGTAAGCTTAGACCATGTTGCTGTCTGTCTGTTCTCACGCCTGTTAATATAATTATTATTTCCAACTTGAACAACACGAGAGCATGATAACTCTTTGCCTATCTAGACCTGCGCCGAAGGGGAAGGCGACGTTGCATGGCCGCTCGCCTCTGCGTGGTGGCCTTAACTCTCTTCGGAATTTTCACGATTAACTACAGCAGCTCGAGGGACAACAGTGAAATGAATGCGCTTCTCGCAGCGCCCCTGCCGTCGCCGATGAAGATCGCCGTCGGTATCACCATTCTCATCACTAGAACCTTGTTACCCATCGAAATACGAGAGAACGAAGTTCCTGAAGGTCGTGGGTGGGTTTTGTGCACGTAGGAGCCTGTACATGGGGGCTAATGGCGTTGGTTGGATGTCGATCTGCGAAGGCAATGGAATTACCTGACAGGGAAGAGCTCTCGGAGGTAACAAAATACAGCGATATCTTTGTGTGTGTGTGTGTTATGTATGGATACGCATAATGCGTCGATCGACAGGCGGCATGAGCATGTTATAGTTCGTTGCAGTGTTAATCATGAATACAGCACGATGATGAAACTTGATAGAAAGACTCGATCGCGGCGATGACGAAGGGCGTTCTCAACGAACTGCTGCTCGTCTGTACTTTCTAATCTTATCAGTTGATGCAAGAAATGGTGCGGGCATCGAAGTCGCACGAGTCGCATTCTTTCGCGCAAACAACACATGCATCTTCCATGTCGGTCTGTGCAGACGACGATGACATGTCCGTATCCGGCGTCGACGGTGAGGGGGGAGGAGAAGGAAATTTGGGGACCAAACAGCAGGTGGTGGCAATGATTGTGTGAGTAGTTGTGCCCTGTTAACTCATCCCCTCTTATCTACATGTTCAAGCGAATGGCTAATGTTTGTATGGAATGTTCAGTGATGATGATGATGATGGGATGTGATCGTGTACAGCAATATATATCAGCTGCTCACTTGGAGACAACAACAACAACAACAACAATGATGATGATGATGATGATGATGATGATAATGATATATCGCTGCATCTTCTCAATCAGGAACCACCCCCACCATACGAAATCGAGGATCCTGGCAATTCTTACGGTGCGTAGTGGTTGGTTTCTGGAGGGGGGGGGAAGGGTCATCGTTAGTGAAGGTTGGGATTGAAAGAAATTCAACAAATCCAATCCTTCCTTCAACTCCCTTCTCAATTTTACATTATCTCCATCATCAGAGAGGATGAGTCGTAGCGAAGGGGAGAAGGTTTTGAGATTGATTCGCGGCAAGTCGAGCTTCCATACGGGCCTGTGGAAATTTGATGTTCCAGGCACGGGATATTGGCCAAATGAGATGTCCAAGATCAGGCTCATGCTTCACACTGCAACGCCCATCCCGGTCATCTGACGAATGATAAGACACTGCAAATAACTTGCTCACCCATGATGATTACGATGATGATTATGATGAGGATAAAGAGAGGAGGAGGTGGAGGAGGAGGAGGATAAGAGTGATGGCAGCGTGATGAATGCTTTCATCACTTTCTATACTTGTTCGAAATCATCTATAGTTTTTGGGACTTGTTCCTAATTTCGTCCTCATACTACTCCTAGATCCTCCCTGGAGCTGGCCCAAACCCACCCCCTTTACACAAACTCTCGTGAGAATCTATCACCCACTGTTGTAACAGCATACACAAGCTTTGTTGCTGTTATTGTTGTTGTTGTATCCGATTATTTTGATGATGCAGCAGCAGGCATACAGCAGTCGTTCTATAACCTTCATGTTTCTCCCAATAATACCCTCCACCTTTCTTTACTCCCCCCCCCCCCCCTCTCACAGATATGTTGCCCTGCCTATTGATCCTTCCATGCTGCGAGGGGCGGAGGCCGCTCAGCTCGAGCAATTGACCATGCCCTGTCTTTCCACTTTCCTTTATATTCCCTTCGATCTGGATATAGCGGCGATAACGGAAAGCTTTAACGAGCGCATGGCGGCCCTGAATCTTAAGCGGATCGGAGTGCTTCGATTTCATTGGCTAGACTTCTTGGACTCGCGGTGAGGGACGATGAACATTATCATCGGCGTGCAACCATTTCCTCCATCATCATCATCATCATCATCATCATCATCATCATTCTAAGTAAAAACCTTACTACATGACTATCACCATGAACACCACCACCATAGTATCATCGCCGCCGCCGTCGTCGTGGTCTAAATACCATCCTTCGAGCAACACGGTGACATGTCCTCCACACGTAGGCACATCGATTTGATACGACAACTCTCGCGATTGCGCATCTCGAATCACATATCCCTCGCCAACTTCCCGCCGGCGGAAGTGAAGCGCGTAATGGATTCGCTCGTCCTGAGCAAGAAGAAGAACAAGGACAAGGGCAGCAGGGTTGCTTCTACCACCGTCAAGTCAGTCACAGTGCAGTATTCCTTACTAGACACACGGGCAGGGGGCAAGATGACAGCCTATTGCCTCAAACACGGCCTAACGATCCAGGTGCCTGTAACTTTGGGTTGATTGTAATGTCAGGGGGGGGGGGGATAGGGGCTGAGACTAGCAAAAAGGATTTCTGGTTCACCACATACTCGTCATCAAATGACGTTACTAACGACATTCTCAGGCCTACGGGTGTCTCGCGGGCGGGTTGCTTTCGGATCACTTTCTTCACCGCGATAAACCGGGTAGCACTAGAACCGACCCTGACGCTGTCTCTCTAGGAAAGTACCACGAGGTGATAGAGCAATGGGGGACCTGGGAGCTTTTCCAGGAGCTGCTCTCCACGCTAAGAATGATAGGAAATAAGCATAGAGTCAGCATTTCTATGGTAGCAATGCGCTGGGTCATGCAACAGCCGGCCGTATCTGGTAATAGTGCAAACTAATAGCAGCAGCAGCAGCAGCAGTAGTAGTAGTAGTAGCGTAGCTGATGGCAGGTTGATATTTTTATATCTTTGTCATGGACCCATCTCTTTCTCTCTCTTTCTCTTTCTCTTTCTCTCTCTCCCCCCTCTCTCTCTCTCTCTCTCTCTCTCTCTCTCTCTCTCTTTGAGTGTGTGTGTGTGTGTGTTTAATTTTAAATTCCAACTTCTTTCTCCGGAAAGGTGTCATTGACGATAACGAGGCAATACATCGACACTTCTTCCGACTGGGGCTGGGCGTCCCCGGCATCGACACACGCGTGAAACATCCTACGACAAAGGTCAAGAATGCATCGCAGACGGCGCTTGATGTCCTCGCCCGTGTCAAAGAACTTAAGCTGCAAGGCCGGATGGGAGGCATGGACGGAAGTATGTGCTACTGCTTGCCTGGCATCCTCGATCACTACCTTATGGCTGCCATTCCCCTTTATCACTCATCATCATCATCATCATCATCATCATCCTCCCTACTACCAGCCACCCCATTGACATAATAAGGCTAAAGATGACGATGATGATGATGATGATGATGATGATGATGATGAACAACACACAGGCAGCGGTTCGGATGAGACAGACTACCGTGACGACCCGGTGCTGGGGACGCCCAAGGACCCCGTTCATGAGAGCTCTGATGAGTTTAATAGACCAAAGCTCATCAACATGCACAAGCACAAACAGCACTATAAGCCTGGGGAAAACCGGCACGTTGAGGTCCGTCATCATAAGCCAGACGTAGTATAGCACAGCCGTTACAGTATGGTAGTTATCAGCTGTTCGTGTTTCATGATGATGATGATGATGATGATGTCTGCGGGTTCTTACAGCTCAACAATTCGCATGATGTTCTCGTCTCCCCTATTCTTTCTTCCTGCCAGATCGTATCGGAGCGCAAATGGGTGAGGACTACAGAGGAGGCGGTTCAAGAGAAAAGGCGGTTTCACGAACAACTGCTTGGATTTTCCCTTGATGAGGCTGACATGCTGGCGATTGGCAAGATCTTGTCTCGCAGCTCTAGCTTGCTCCCTCTCTTAGGCGAATGCG
Source organism: Bigelowiella natans CCMP2755 (assembly GCA_000320545.1). Classification (NCBI taxonomy): domain Eukaryota; phylum Cercozoa; class Chlorarachniophyceae; genus Bigelowiella; species Bigelowiella natans. The sequence continues at coordinate 16,447 of ADNK01000772.1, read as the reverse complement.
GTGAGGAATTCCACCCTCTTCCAAACGATGGTGGTAAGCAGCGCTGAGAGAATTTCTGGTAATTTATTGGAAAAGCACCAACTTGCAGTTCACTTGTGCTTTACATAACATGATGTAGCTTATGAGCGCGCTCGTTGGATGCCCAATACGTTCATACCTGCCATCCTTCGTGGTGCATGATGAATATAGGCGGAGCAGCAGTGCTACATGACGAAGCACCATAATTTGATCCAGCCAGCAGACGAGCGCATGACATGCGTAAGAACGACTTATACATTAACCTTAATCAAATGGAAAAAAGTTACAACGTAGATTCTAGCAGCGCAGCACCTGTCTTTAAAATGCACAAGATAGCTCAACGCTGCTACCCCGCTAGCTAGCTCGCGCTTTTTTTGGCGGCCACAATACCTTAAATTAGTGAAGCCAATAAGACTCTTCATTTGTGAAGCTATTCGTCCAGCAAGACTGACTATATGTTTATCTAAATTTAATTCTTCATTACATCCGTCTCATATGTTTATCTATGCACGCGTGATGCAATGTTACCCTGGCATGTTGTAAAAGGGATAGCCGATGTAACATGCAAATCAAATCAAATTTGATCAATGGTCATCTTCATGTAGCTGTGCAATGCAGCGGCTACAGCGCTAATGTTGAATCTGTTGGTCTCCGCTATGATGTGTTTCATGCAATCAAATGCATGTTGTTTCGGTCTTGAATGTCGCGCATTTCGCACAGCACAGCAGTGCGTATTTCCTCCCATCGCAAGTCGATCTTTTCGTTTCGTCGTCGCGCATCACCATGGCAGTGAGCTGATTCCTCAAGCGGCGTTGATGTGTGGTGTGCAATGGGCAAGAAACCGAATGATCCACATCTTCGATGGCGTTGCACGCTGCGCGTCTGCAGTGCACAATCCTCTTGAAAGTTTGAAGTTGCCAATGTTGCCGCAACACCCATGATGCAGCGTATCCACGATGTAGCAACACTAGACAGCTTGAACCTGTCTCTAGTGATCCGGGACAACAGGGGAGTGAAGCCGAGACTCTTATTCATGTGCGTTGCTCTGTTGTTGTCATTGTTACATTTTGTCGCAATTTGATCAATGCATGCTATAAAATACAAACACGGAATAATCATTTTTTGCTGCGATATTAATTCAAGATGTCAATCATATGCGTTCGTAGTGCATAAGACTAGTAAGAGGCTATAGAGTATAGTGTTCATCCCAGCTAGTGGGTGAGCCGCTATTCAGTCATTTTGCACATATCAATGCGTCCTTATCACATGAAGCATTTGGTACGGTCGAAGCATTCGTGATTTAAAGTACATGGACCATATTAGACTTCGAATTATCACTACTCGAATGATCGATGTAATTGGTAAAACTAGAACTTTCGGTCTCTCTTTCCTGCTCTTCTTGCTCCAAGTCCGTGCACCCAATTACACAGCTGGTGGGACAGCAGTGGAAAATACAACACCATATTTGTAGTCAGAAGGGATGATAACAATGGAAGGACTATTACTTCCCCCTCGTCGGAGAAACGTGACGACTGCAAAAAACGACGACAAGGGGAGGAGGAGGGGGGGGGGGGGGGGGGGAGAAAAGACACCACCTGTACATCTTTCGTCTGACGTCGGGAGTCAGGAAGAATCTAAATTGTGGTATCAAATTGGCTTGATGTTTTGTAAGAATTTCTAATTTGGACTGACGCTGTCGACGATTAGTCTCTATATTTGCTACTACGTTCTCGATCAACATAATGCTGCTAGGATTAGTAGTACGGTATGCAATCGAAGGCGCCTTGGAGAGACTCCGTGGCTACTTGCAAAGCGCTCAGTATAAAGAGCGGCTCACCTGTGGACAGGTAAATGGCGCAGATTTCGATAGATACGATGTTATAATTTACGATGCTGAGGCGGAGGGAGACGATGACGACGGTGATGATGTTGTCAATGGTGAGCATGTTGTTTGTTTGTACTGAGTTGGTGACCACCGACCGAAGCATTGATACACTCTATTGATTGATGCGAACAACATCGCGCACACCAAGGCCAGAGGGTAGTACTGAGAGATTATGATGAGGATCAGGATAATGAGGTGATTCTCGTGATTTGCTACTATTATCATTATTCTATTCTTATCTGGACAGCACACGTTTTATTGCTAGCGTGATTATTATCATAGTTGTTGTTGTTGTCATCACTACTATTATCAAAGAGAGAGAGAGAGAGAGAGAGAGAGAGAGAGAGAGGGAGAGATAGAGAGAGAAAGAGAATCTAGTGAACGATTACCTTTAAATAGTCCCAACAAACTTTCTCCTGCTGCTTGCTGCTGCTGGTGCTTATGGCCGTAGCACTGCCTTTCATCTCTTCACCTCCATCATCATCATCATCATGATCATTTTCACGATATTCCCTGGTATCTCTCCTCCTTCCTTCCTCCCCTTCTTCTTCTCCTATCTGGAGAGGCAAAAAATCAGTCAGGCGAGGCGATCGTTGTGATGGCAGCACACTACTACTAATTCGCACGAGCAGGGAAGAATTACAGCCTCTACGAGGATAGTTATTGTTATTGTCGTAGTCGTACTAGTATTACAACCTTATAGTAGCAGTAGTAGTGGTAGTAGTGCTAACAACTCACCGACTGACTGAAGGAGAGGGGGGCAGAGAGCGAAGGATCCCTATAGAGGCGGCTGAGCGCCCTTTCCATACGCATCCAAATGTACCTGGAAGCAGCAGTAGGAGGAGCAACTCAGCAGCAGCAGGGAGATCACTATTTCTTCCTTTAGTAGTAGTAGCAGTATGGAGGGTGTGGAGAACAATAATCCTTCCCTCCTTTCTCTCTCTCTCTCTCTCTCTCTCTCTCTCTCTCGTCTTGTTTTTCTTTCTCTCTCTATATATATATAACACACACACTCACCAGCAGTAGGCTGTTCCGACCCATATCCAAATGTAGAACCTGATACGGGATGTGAGACGATGACGGCGACGAGACAAAGCAACGTTAAGTGAGTGAGTGAGAGAGAGAGAGAAAGAGAGAGGGAGGAGTACTCCGTGATCGCAGCTAATAGACGAACTCACTCAATGTGTGTTTTGTAGTATTCTTCCTTCATTAGCACACATCCATCATCACCATATAAACATATTAACCTACTACTACTACTGACCCTAAAAGTCTCCAGATATCGTCAATAGTCCCTGGCCGTGCTTGCACCCAGCACCACGCTCCTTAACCATGATGATGACGACGATGACGGTGATGATGGAAGATCGAGGATTGGGGAGGGGAAGAAGAACACAAGCAAATCAATAATGAGAAGAACATCGACTCTAACGACACACAACGACGAGAATGATCAAATGCAATAACCATTATTACTCCTAAATACTTGAATGTATTTCGTATCCCCCCCCCCCCCCCCCTAAAAAGGGCGACAACCCCACCCCACCAGTGTTCCCATAGCTTCCCGTGCTGAATGGGAGCGTCGAGATCACAGCAGGAACAATCTTTACGGAGAGAGAAACAAACAATCAGTGTGTGGATGGAGGAAAAGAAGAAGAAGAAGATTATGCTAGATGAACGACGATAATTATGATGATGATGATGATGATGATGATGGACGGCAAGCACATCTTACACAAAGATGTGCAGCGTCGTCTCACACCGAAGCTATAAACCACCACCACCTGGCAAAATATGAAGAAGTTGCGTAGGTACGGGCCTACAATTTAATAGTAGTAGTAGTGGTAGTAGTAAGTAAATAATACGGGTATTATGTAGGAGGAAGCAAGTAGAGAGAGGTGGGTTGTTGATGGATTTTTAGAGATAGATGAGATGTGAAGAGATGAGTTGTATAGTGATGTAGCATCATATCCTCTGCCCGCTCGACGAGATGATATTTCGGTAAGAAACAACACTATATATTTATATACAGTCCTTATTCCTTGTCTACTTACGGCTATCACCACTCTTTATGATTACTTACCCCGAACAACATCACGGTAGGAGAGCCGCCCCTCAAGGATGACCTTTTTCCAATAGTAGTATTTTATCATAACCTCACTAATTCCATCGTTTCTTCACTAATTCGAACAGCATGTACCATGTGCATGGTGAAGGCCGTAGAGCAGGACCACAGCATCGATGTGAGACCGAAGTATCTAGGAACATATCCAACCGTAGCACATAAAAAAGATTATATTATAATACGGGCAGCCAATAACATATATAAATAAATATATATATATATATATATATATATGTTATGTTTGGGTATCATCTTCATTGATTATTATCTCGCACAGCATTACCCTTGCGTATAAGCTTGGAGCTGACACCCAAAGGACCTAGGGTCTGCATGGTGGAGAAGAGATGCTGGTTGGTGATGGTAGTGAATAAAAAGGATGACGATAATGAAATCGGAGAGTCTACATTATTTGGTGATTTTCCTCATTATTCCTACTTCTCCCTTTCTGCTGTCCCTCCTTTTATTCTCTCTCTCTCTCTCTCTCTCTCTCTCTCTCTCTCTCTCTCTCTCTCTCTCTGAGGATGATGATGATCTTCTCGGGTTTTACATTTTCCGCGTTTCCCCATCAAAGTCGAGACTGAATGATGATGGTGATGATGATTCTTTGCATTTGACAATGATGATGATACACAAAGCCACACCACCAGTTTAATGACGACCACATAGCTATTATCATAAATTCGACTGCTGCTGTTTAGACGATTATAACTGTTCACTGCTGAGTAAGGAAACTACAGTAATGTGGGAAAGTTAGTTTGTATGCGTTTGTACTCTGTAATTACCGGCTTGCCCGAGATCATTCGCTGCGATCAAAATGATCAGTTTTTGTGAGAATCTCTTGTAAGCTGTAAAGGTCAACAACAACAACCAAACATCGCTGTTGTGAGTTGCCGGCGTGCATTTAGAAGGTGTGTTTTCGAACAATGTGTGCATTTCTTACTCTTAAAACGCACGGAGAAAAATAGGATGAGGAGGCAGCACAGAGCGCTGAGTAAGGCTGTTGGCCATGCTATTCTCCACAGGAGTTCATGTTCCTGAGAGGACGTGAGGGTTTGACAGATTCGGAGATATTTATTACTGGTTCTGGGGAAAACGGGGCAGTCGTGGGGACCGAAATATCTGGCCTCCCGTGGGTAGTATGTGTGTATAGAGTTATGAATAGTACAGTTGGGTAAGATGTGTCACACCTGCCCCGAGAACCCGCCCATTAATTATGAATCTGTTCCCAACCCCTTCTTCTTCCGAGGAGGAGAGGAGGGGCAGCCGAGTTTGCTTTGTGTTGTTTGTGTTGTCTTTGAATGAACTTCTAGTGCATTTCACAGTCGGAAGAATATCACACCTAAAACTTCAAGGTTAGATTATGTGTTGTTTGTGTTGTCTTTGTTGAAACTCCCAGTGCACCTCAAACTACGAAGAACATCGGGGGGGAAAAGACTTCCTATCGACGTGTTCTCGGCGGCGTCCCATTCACATGATGCTGCTCACACGAATCAGGAGGAGGGGCATTGCCAGCCTTACGAGGAGGAGGAAGGGGAAGAGAGGGATCCCCAGCGCCCCCACGCATGCATTTTCAGGGTTGAGAACTCTCTCCGTCGAAGATCAGATCTCCTTGCAGGTCAGTCAATAGAAGAGGGGGAAAAGAAGCAGCTGATGAAGAGGAGATTGGCACACGCCTAGCTAATACACATTTATACCCCCTCCCCGTACACGATAGGAGAACGGCTTTCTCGTCGTGAAGGATTTCTGCTCTGAGGCGAAGTGCGAGGAGATTCGAGGAAGGCTGAACACACTTATCGATGACTTCGACCCTGAAACCTCTAGCTCAATATTCACGACGCATGAGTCTGACAGGGACCTGCAGGTGGGGGAGGCAGGGCGTCTATGATGATGACTTGGGGAAAGAGAAAGCTGAGTTATGACATGTTCGGGTGATGGCGGGCACCCTCCTGAAGCGCACACCAAACCTTTGCGTGTTTTGCCAAACATCACAAGAAAAAGATGGAGCAGCTTAGACCCCATCAATTTCTCACCAGAGAGACTGCTGCTATGTCATTCATCATCCTACCGCTATTTCTTCTTTCTTTTGCTACTTAGGATCGGTACTTCCTGGATTCCGGAGATAAGGTCCTTCATGTAACGATCATGATGAACGAACACACTGTTGCTTTGCCTCCTCTATTCAGCTCCCCTGTACTTCTACATCATCATCATCATCATCATCATCATCGTCGTCATCATCGGTATCAACAGGTGCGATTCTTCTGGGAGGCTGACGCCTTTGAAGAAGACGGCAAAACCCTTCGTTTCCCGAAGAGAGAGTGCATCAACAAGGTACGCGAGATGATGGCCCATTAGGGAAGTGTATCGTTAGTTCTGTCATAGTGGTCATATGCTGCTCGAAGTGATGACTTAGATGATTCTGTGGGTAGTCAGTCAACACCGTCCTGATTGATCCTAACTCCTCCTCTTTAACTTGCAGGTAGGGCATGCGCTGCACGTTTACGACGACGTTTTCAAGGGTAAACAACAGCCCTCCACCACAACAGCATTGAATCACATGGCAATCGTATGATGGATGGTGGTTTCAGACAGGCAGGACATTTTGTCACGAGCTTTTCTGTACTGCTAATATACTGTCATAAATGTGATATTTAGTATAATTTGTTAAACACAGATGCATGTGGTTTGTGTGAATATGTTAAGGCTCTTGTACCTCGTACTTTTGTTTACAACAGCAACAACAACAACAACAACAACAATACGCGAACACGCATATATAAATTGATTGCCACGTACTCACTGATACTACTACTACTACTACTACTACTACTACTACTACTTACCGACTGTCTTAGAGTACTGTGAGACCTTGAGCGGCGTCGCTCACAGCTTGGGGATGAAGCGCCCCCTTCCTTTGCAAAGCATGTAGATAAGAAACGCCATCTTACATTTACGTGACAACATAGATAATGACGACGACGACGACTACAACACGAACTTCTGTAACTCTCAGCAGCAGAGATAGCTACAACTAGTATCCTATTGTGACTCTTTGATGACCTGATGGCGATTTCTCGACCTCGTTAGGTATATCTGCAAAAGCCCTAGAACAGGTGGTGTGTGCCAGCAGTAGTAGCAGCAGCAGACGACGACGACAGCAGCTTTTACAATGCAGCAAGCATGGGGTGGAGGGGGGGGGGGGGGGGGGGAAGAAAGAGAAGATGCATAGCCACAGATCATGCACACACACACACACACGAACACACACACACACGCGCGCGCGCGCACCCTTAATTGTATTGAAACTACTTTCAGGCGGAGAGGTAGGCCCGCATCAGGACTCAACTTTTCTTTACACAGACCCGTAATATCGACCCCATTACTACCATATACACAGATGAATGTGCGTGCGTGTGCTCGCGTGCATTTCTCGAAAGTCTTCTCGCTCGTATTTTATGCGCTGTCTTCTAAAAACAAAACTATGTTGTCGGTGAAAAGGCCATCGGTGCATGGATTGTGGCTATCAGTCGATACTGCGGATGAGGAAAATGGATGCCTGTGGGTCATTCCTGGGTAGTCTTCTTCTTCTTCTTCTTTTTCTTCTTCTTCTTCTTCTTGTTTTGTGCGTGCTAATCGAGCGTCCAGAGATGAGGATGATGCCGATGATTTTGTACTGTTCTATTTGTTCTCCTGCTCTTCGATCTTTCCCGAGAGATCATGGTGAATCATCAGAAAGCAACGATGATTTTCTCCGTGCAGCAGAGGAAATGCTGCTGGTCAAAAATCATCGAGATCTTTCTCATTGGCTCCACTCAAAATGATTTCGCATATATGTATATGTATATGTATATATATATATATATATATTGTATATTTACATATTTATAAATATCATCGCCGCCCAGATGGTGAATGATCATGATTATCTTCATATCGGATGTTGGTAATCATGATCCGTCCCCATCACGATTCTCTACGGGTGATGCACAGTGCAGAGCGCTGCGATTGAGGAGAGAAGAAGAAGAAGAAGAAGAAGAAGAAGAAGAAGGAGGAGGAGGAGGAGGAGGAGGAGAATAATTCGCATCATGTCTTCTATTATCCGCCTCCTCATTTAATAAGCACCTACTTACCTACCTATTTACTTACCACCAACACGTTGCTCGAATCTTCTTCTTCTTCTTCTTCTTCTCTTCTTCTCGTTGTCGTTGTTGTTGTCTTGTCCAGATCTCAAAGCAGCACTGCTCTCCAAGAAAGATTCATCCGATCGACCCCGTTTAATGCAGAAGGTGCGGAGAAATCATCATCATCATCATCATCATCATCCAAGGCTTAGTTGGTGGCAAATAGTAGTACGTGTTGGTATTATTCGGTGTGTGAAGAGGGTGGAGGGAGAGGAGAGGTCGATAATACGATATCGAAGAATGATGACAACAACAACAACAACCACCATCAAAATTCGTTATGCGAGCAAAACTCGGGAAGACGCATCTTGTGTCGTGGTGTTTTGATCTATATATATATATATATATATATATATATATATATATGTGTGTGTGTGTGTAAATATATATATTTATATATTAAAAAGTAGTAAAAAGCGATGATAACAACAGTGTTCTCTTTTGCTAATATTTAATGTGGGATATTATCTCAAAACCAGAAGGAAAGCGTGAGCACCAACAACCGACCTTAAAAATCGTACCTTTTGACAAAACCGAGGTAGGCACCATTCACGTAGTATGTGTTATTATACGTGTGTATATATATATATATATATATATATATATATATATATCTTGTGTGTGTGAGTGTGTGTGCACGTGCTATTCAAATTTGTTTATTTTTCTGCTGGTGATTGTGCTGCTGCTGCTGATAATAAGATGCTATCTTTAATAATATCTCAGGAGAGTCTTTCAACGCAAGGTGGAGTCCCCATTCCTACCAAAGCTGGCGTTTTGTTTTCCCCCCCCCCCCCCCCCCCCCTTCCCTTCCTTCCACCCCCTTCCAACAACCATCCTACCTATATCGCTCTCTCTTAATCACTCGGTATCAACTTGAGCGTTTGTTCTTCATCTCGTTCCATTTGTCGTGATTCTAGGTCATCCTGCACGGGCAGGTTGTCCACTGGAGCGACAAGAACCACAGCGGCCGCTCGCGACACGCACTGATGATCCATGTGGTAGTGGTGGTGATGGTAGTAGTAGTAGTAGTAGTAGCAGTAGCACGTATATAGTGGTGAGAGGTGTAGCTAAGAGCGTATTGCGAATTATGAAGACAGTGCTTCCTCCAAACTGCTCGATCACTTCTTCCCATTCACATTGGCTCTCTTTTTGTACGACAACAGATCGATGGAGAATGTGCGTATTCACCTGATAACTGGCTGCAGTATGAGAAAGGAACGAAGGCCTTCCCCTCTTTCTCAACACAGCCATAAACGACAATAGACGTGCGGTGGCGAGCGAGTGTAGCATGCCAGGCAGATGTCATTTGTAACGATGCTGAAGGAGTAAGCGTAGCTGGATTTTCCTATAGGAGCGATCGATCCAAGTATGTGTTCTCTTCATGTACAAATAAGACAACTATTTACATTATACAGAGTACTATGGCGATATACATGCATTAGCACATTTCTTTAGTTGTATGCATAGGCTGTCGCAGAAACGCACACATTCCTCCTTGTCGATAGCAACTGCTACACGCACATCTGAATCATGTGCATGGCACTCGCATACCAGCGGTTGTGCTCGCACCTAGCGCATCATCAAACCAAACACATAACATTTCGCCATAGCGTATCTTGTGCCACACTAGACATCTAGACATCCGCATGCAAATGTATCAGGATGTCTTTTGCATTGCCAGATGAACGAACACTGCGACAAGTACTACATGTTGTGGGTATGAATGTAAACTGTCATGCTAGTTTTACAATAAATGCACCAAGCACAAAGCGCACAGCTACATCAGTATGACTATTGAAAAATGTAATCTCTTCATTGTATATTCGTCTCACAAGTGCATAGACACCTGCGTGCATGGATGTACTCTTTATTATAAGCATACACAAATCAAGGATCTCGCAACCCCTGCATACCAGCCAGTCAACGAAAAATCATCCAACATCTTAACGAGACAACTCACTTATTAATATTATCATTTATGACGACGTGTAATAGTGCGCGCTGCTGCTCCAGCGACGGCACTCCCGATGGTGGAACTCGTATTCTACAATCTATAAGGTCCATAAACAGGAGGAAGGGGAACGCAGCAGTACGGAAAGATCAACCAGCATCACAAAAGTATAGCTTATGATTCTCGATATAGACAAAGCGACTACAATTTACATAGTAGTATTTTTCTACGATTGACGATTCACCACTCTAAATATCTTCTATAATATATGTATACATAATATATATATAGACAATACCCGCGGAAAGGTGCGGCCGCAGACCTCGCACATGAACGGATAGTGTCCCTAAAGAAAGGAGGGGGAGGGGGGGGTGTGCAAGCTTGAATAGGGAGGGCTACAAAACGTGACGATGCAGCAATAGCTAGCCAGTCGCGTGTTATTGCTGCTGCTGCTGCTGCGGTGACAGCCCCTTTACTACTAGTAGTACTAGTAGTAGTACCTTGTGGGTGAGATAGTGAGCACGCTTCATGCCGAATTGGTTGAAGGGTTTGCCTAGGAGCGATCGATGTGATGGGGAATGGAGGAGAGAAAGGAAGAGGAGGAGGAGAATGGGTGCGTGAGTGTGCAGGAGCTGCACTGACCAAATTTGATTTAGCTGGTGTGAAGTCTCCCAAGTCCCTCCTCCTCCTCCTCCTCATCATCATCATTATCATCATTTTATGGAAAAGAAGAAGACATAACAATGAGCATAGTAAACAGCAGAGTTCCTTCTAGCGGTAGTAGTAGTAGTAGTAGTAGTAGTAGTAGTAGCATAGATACCGCATAACTCGCACTTGTACTTCCTATCGATCGTATGAGTGCGCAGGTGTGTACTTAGGTCTGATATATTGAAAGAGTAGTTTAGGCAACAATGCAACTACACAACAACAACAACAACAACAACACATGCCCGTTTGTGTGTGTGTGTGTGTGTGTGTGTGTGTGTGTGCCCATGGTTATGCTTTGTATGTTCATGAAAGAAGAGATCTAGTAGATATGTGCGTGCTTACGCAGCAGCAGCAGCAGCAACTGTGTCAAGCATCATTACAAGCTTTTCCCATACCCCCCCCCTCCTCCACCCCCCCCCTACTAAGTCGTCGCTCGAATTGCGAACACTACCATCAGCTGACACGAAGAGTTTCCCACAGAAATCACAGCGGAATGGCTTGCACAAGGGGTGGGACTGGAGGGGGGAGTTTGATGATGAACAAAAGGGATGACTTGGCAGCCTATATGATGCTGCGACGAATGGTGGTGGTGGTGGTGGTGGTGGTAGTGATGATGATGACAATTATGAATATAGATACGTATAAACTATACATATTTTGGTGAAATATTTCTTTATTCCGGAACACAAGAATAAACTATAGTTCTGCGAGCGATGGAGACGTCAGGAGAAGATAGATAGTGGAGGGGATAATAAAGAACTACGGACTGCACCCGGAGATGAGCTTGAAGCACTAGATTGTAGCAAAAGGCCTGGAGGAGGAGAGGGGAGAAGAGAGACAGACGAATCAGCTCAAGATCCCATAATTCATTCATCCATTGCCTTTAGGACCGTCACAGAGTATCTCTCAACGCATCGAATAAAAGCCACATAGATAGGTTACCACCACCGATTCTACTGCTGCTGCTACTACTACTACTACTGCTACTTACTACCTTGAAGCATATCTGGCATTTAAAGCTTTTGAAGTGACTATGAACCCTCTGCTCAGATAGTAAATAATGCACAAAAACACGCACGTAAAGGAGAGTAGGGAGCAAAGAGATGCTGAGAGGGAAGAGAATCAGAAGAGGGTTGGAACGGCCAAACTAATATCGTCTGTCCCATAACTGTCAATAACCGATGCCGTGCTTTCTATATCGCAATAACAATAACAACGACAACAACAACAACAGGGAAGAGGAAGCCAGCTCATACATCATCATCATCATCATCCATCATCCATCATCCATTATCGTGCTCATCCCACCATGTGTATCCTGAGGATATCTGCTGACAAAAAATCGCGGCCGCAGTACATGCACAGATACGGCGTAGGCCTGAATAACAAGCCAACAAAAGCCACACGTGCATCGTCGCACAGTCATCAGCAAGGTGGAGGAGGAGAACGGAGAACTCGCAATTAAGCATAGGATACAATCATCAGGGCCAATCGCGCGCGACGGCGTACACCTTGACTCCCTCTGTGCTAGCATCAGCTGATAGTCGCCCTGGTTTTAACGCACAGTAAGTAGGTATTTTTCATCGCCACAACACGTGTGCTACCGCGTCAATCGCGGCTAATGAATTATGTTATGATAACGTATCGAGAGATTCGTCAAAATAAAGACCTCTGTCGGGCTTTCCCCTCCCTCGTCTGTTAATGCCTTTTTTTTGTGGAAGGAAGGAGCAGAAGAAATAGAGGGAGAGAGGGTGGACAGAAGGGAGAATAGGGAGATGAATAATAATAATAATAATAATAACAATAATAAAGAAGGCCACATCATTATTGTTATTATCATCATTTCCAACGGAACAAAATGCAACAAAGAAGACTCAACTGTCCACTAGCTCTCACTGCTTCTACCGCTACTACCGCTACTACTGCTACTATTACTACTACTACCTACTACTACTACTACTACTACTACTACTACTACCTGTACTATATCGTCGGCCAGCTCCTCCATATCAAACTCCCTAACAAACCACTGAAGAAAGAGCAAGAAGAGAAGAAACAAGGAAGAGAACGAGGAGGAGGGATAAGCAGGTGATGTCGTGCCGAACAGCAACTCCCCCCCCCCACCACTTCTTCTCTTTTTTACGCACCGTGTAGGGCGGGGCTAGATTCTGCAGACTGAAGAGAACGTCGCCGTTGGTGACGATCTGAGAGCGTATGTTCAGAAGGGGGAGGGAAGGAACCAAGGGAGGGAGGGAGGGGCATCGATTTGTAGCGTTTGTGGAAAAAGACAATCCTGTTTTGGTATTATCATCATCATCAGTGTCCCTTGACACGCATGATAGTCAGATCATCCAGTACTAATACACGGAGGGGAGAAGCATGACCATCATCGTGATGGCTACAATCCTCAGTTAGCGCTGTTTCTGTAGTACTACCTCAAATACTCCTTCCCTTGGCTGTTTATCGACGCACCTCTTATTGATGTCCACTTTCGAGTACTGTAACACAACATATTGTTAGTACTGTGACGACGACGACGATGATGATTGATGATTGATGATTGATGATTTCGTCATGACAGTGATGGCTTCGCCATGGCATGCCATGGATGATGTGTGAATCCTAAAATAGCGACTACAGCGAGTAGTAACATTTACTACCGGAAGCTTGTTTTGAATCAACCTCTTCAATCGTCGTGCCTTGAATTACCACACACACACACACACACACACAGAGAGAGAGAGAGAGAGAGAGAGAGAGAGAGAGAGAAATTTTAAAATAGGAGAATTGAATATGTTTACGAGAATCACACACAACTCCTTCGTTCCACCTGCGACACGACCGAATACGCCCTGCAGCTTTCGATATGTACGTACACGCTCTGACGCCCTTCTACCATGAAGGGGTCAACCTATGATAAGGGCGGTGATAAAATCAATGCACATACATATGCATGTTGATCATCCTCTTTCTTTGCCTGTGTGGCTGCTGTGAAATGCATGTGGATTCTGCTACATATTTACACACACTGTTCCTCAACTGAATGACCTTCTTCTTATAGCAAAAAATCTCATGGATCCGTGTTTCTGTGTACGTCCCCACTGAATAAAAAGATATATGTTGACGACGACGACGACGACGATGATGATGATGATGATTGCTGATGATGATGTTCGCATGATTCCATCACGGCGATTCTCAATTTATTGTTCCACCGAAAGCTCAGGTTGGCTACTGCCCTGCTGAGAACAACTACGTCGTTGTCCATAAATCTGCCTACTACAACTGCTACTGCTACTATTAGTAGTATTAGTAGTATGATTGATGAATAATACCGTAGCCGCAGCTGTACTCACAGCCATACCAATCAGGCTCCCTCTTGCTCTTATTTTCATCACATGGTGCCCCTCCCTTCACTCCTTCTTCTGTTCCTCCTCTCCCTCTTTCGATAGTATTAGTTTCGCCCTCGCGATCTTCGTGACTACCACCAGCATGAGAATCAGCCCCGTTCTCTATCGTAGCAGTAGATGTTATGCAGGGGGGTGCTGTCTGGATGCCTCTGTCGTCGGTTTTGCTGAGAATTTGCTGGTTCGTGGATCTATTTACGTCGTTCCCTTGTCCCAGCTCTTCCTTCACCTTCATTTCTACGTCGTTATCATCATCATCGTCATCCTCTCCCGTGCGTTTCGTAGCCGAATCCGCCATGTGCCCTCCCCCTTCGCCGAAAGTAGCACCAGTCTCGACTCTACGTGGAAGGGGGCTTCCGGCATGATGATGATGCTGCTGCTGCTGCTTCAGAGAGCCTATAAGATCATAGTAAGGAAAGCCGTTCGTTGATAACATACTATTGAGGTAAATCGTTAACAAAGGCGCGCATACTACTACATTCCTGGAGCGATTCTTCTCGCCCTCAAAGGTTACATTGATGATAAGACCCTAGCCTCGTGAAAAAGAATCCTCCTACCTGTTGCTGCTGTTATCGGCGCAGGCACCATAGAGGGGCTGCTCCCTGGCAGGAACCCAGCGCCAAGACCACAATCACCAACAACACGGATGCTCCGCATACATGAGAGGTACCAGCAGCAGCAGCCAAAAGTGCTACATGCAGCAAATGCGACGATGAGAAGGCCAAAGTTCTTAGTGCGGAGGGACTGTCCGAAGAGGGTGGGCGGGCGGTGGCGACGGCGGCGGCGGTGGTGGGGCCCTCCTCCGCGCATCCATCCACCAGCCCGCAATGAGTAAGCTTTCTGTTCTTTCTGTACGATTCTCTGCACCCTTTTTCTAGTCCACGTAGAAAATTTTTAAAGCATTAAATATCTAAATATGAAAGCGACTTCGAGGAACTGATCGAACGACTTCGGAAGTACATCGGAACTGATCAAAGCAATATCACCAGATATCTTGGGCTTGAAACGCGATCCACTCGCATATGCCTCGGATCTCTTTGGGAAACGGCATGAGCCTGAAATCAGGAAATCCTTTGGATTTTCATTGAACGACTTGGGTTTTCTTGGGAAAAACGGAAAAACTAACAAAAAATCTAGGCATCTCCAGACCTTTCCCAAAATGGCCTCCGAGCTCCGAGCTCTCGGCAATGCGGGTGGCACTGATTGCTTGCATGTTAGGGAATGAGGGGAGAAATAACGATACGCTTACGAGTGTTTAGTTTCTATCGTTTCCTAAGATGCTTCTTCTCTTTCTCCTCAGCTGTACAGATGGGGCTGCTGGTTTTCGTACTTCAGCATGTGGTTCGTTGGCGTGCTTGGTGGGTGGTGGGTGGTGGGGAGTCATCAAGCCGCTGTGCCGTCGGGTTTTGATCATTGAATAATTGAGTAATTGCATCCTTCTAATAATGTGCTATTATATCGTGGAAGGTTCTTTCCTGTCGGACGAGGCCACCGAGATCGCATCTGTATGATGTTCACCAAAATAACGACGATGAACATGTTGGGAGGAGGAAGGAAATCACAAATTTTAATATAGCAATGCACGTGTACTGTTGACCTACTCAGTGTGTTTGCTGATGATCATGAAGCTCTGGTGCAAAGTTCTTATTCGTACATTCTGTCCTTACACTCTTCTGTACGACACTACTACTACTACTACTACACCTACTACTACTACCAAAAGGCCGCTGTCGATGGCTCATTCCATTCTATATGTATTACGTCTCCTCCCATACCTAGCAGTTTGCTGGATACTGGGTGATATACTATTTATAAGTATGATGATAATGACCAAAATAATGATGGTGCTGATGATGACTATTATGTCGGCGGTTGAAAGAGCTTTTGAGGGAACTCTTTAAACACAACAAGGCAGCACCACTCTTCCTTCCTTCTCCCCCTCAGAGCAAATAGTATCTGCTATCTGTGACCAATGTCAATCGTAGGAAGGAAAGGGGACGATTACGGACGGCAGGACCGTCTGTGGCCCGAGATCCTTCGCAACATCATCGCATATGGCTTCAGAATACTTGAGTAGTAGTAGTAGGGGCACGTGAGTGGTGGGTATTGGCAATCATATGGGTGCACGCTTGTGACACGTGATAATGCATATGTGTGTGGGGGGGGGGGGGG